>DWPT01001999.1:0-17137 GCA_018251895.1 Agathymus mariae mariae | reverse complement strand
GGGGGCTTAAGAGCCAGTACCTTCTTTTTACCTTCTTCTCATTTCCTGGCCGACAACGCATCAGTGATACCTTTGGTATCGGACGCAGTGTTATATGGCGAAAAAGACTAATGGAAATAGAGTAAGTTATTAAATATATAAATATATATATATATATTTGATGCCTTGTTTTTATTAAAAAATATATCAATCATTAAGGTAATGTTTTCCAATCTAATCTTAATACTGGAATCTGCCCACTGAAAATACAAAACTCGCGCCGTAAATATCATGTAGGTGTCTATTGACAGATTGCACACGTGTCGTGATATAGTCATCGAGCATCACAATTGCTGGTTATTTGCTGGTGCTCGTAAAACACGTTCCAATTTGACCTACAGTGTAGTAAACAAGAAATAATACAGTATCGCAGAATCGTACAATACGGAAAGACTCCACTGGGATTGTGACTACATTTATTTCTCACGACGAAGTAGATTAGATATTGATAGCAGGGCATTAAGTAAGAAAACTTCATGAACCAAATCAAATTACATTTTCGGATTGATCATTCACGTTTATCTATCTATCTTTAAATTAAATAAAATCGCAGCTCTCTGCATCGTACTACACCACTATACTCGAATACGCAGCCCAGTGCCATTCTGTTGGAAGTTTTAATGATGAACCCATGTGAAATTCTTTTACTCGTCCAATCACCGACCATAACCAAAATTCCCAAAATTGGTCGTTGACTAAGCCATGGGAATATGTGCGCTTCAAACTATCTGTTTTATTGATATGGAAGAAACAAATAGACTTTGAATGTGGTTACAGATGTATTGCTCCTCCCCAAGACTAAGATGGAACAGCTCCTTTGTACGCGTTCCGCCAACCCCAGAAATTTATTTGATGGAACAAGTTCATTGAACAATAAGTACGTGTGCCGGTAGACCCTCCCAGGCTAATCGTATAAACTTGCAACGTTATATTTAAATCTACAACTAATAATTCCTCAAAATACTGCGATTTGAAGATCTGTATGCAAGAACTTCATATACATTTAGAAATGTCAGGGACCAGTTACGTGTTCGCAAGGAATAAAAAATAAGAGATTGAAATATCATATAACTTCAATCTGACTAAGCGAGGCCCCCGGTGATACAGCTTTCTTGTGAACTAATTGCTTTGTGAACTTCGTCAGATACAAGAAGAAGATTAAATCCTAATCTATATTTTACGCCGTGATTCAGAGGCGTCGATGTACTAGCGATGCTTTTAAGTCCGCCAACGTCGTCGGCGCGTCGCGAATCGGTTAAACACACCCGTCTGTAAACTTATCGGAAAATTATCAATTTCATGGTTATTTATTTTTTGAATACTCTCGACGAGACTGATATGTTTTTTTATATACAGTCTATTGGGCTTTAATCTGATCGCATTGATTTTGACCTTTTTTATCGTGCTCCTTTATGTTTTTTTTATTACATAATTTAAGTTAATGCTTGACAACTATCCACCTGATGGTAAGTGGCGATGAACGCACTAACTTATAAACGCCTATTCACCCTTTTCGTTTTCAACTAACGATATAGTAATATAATTGGGTTTTGGTTAATGTATCGTTGAGTGAATTATAATTGTATAAACAGTTTTGTAAAAATCTCAGTGTTCTATTGCAAAGTACACGTAATTGCTATTCCAATCAGAGATGTTAAGAATATTGCTTCGACCTCCTTTTTGGCGCACTTATATGGTATAATACCTAACTAGCAATTTTGTGAGTTGTCCGTAAGAGTGTTTCTAGTAATTTTAGATTGTTAGATATATCCTTGTATAGAACATAATTGCGTCTACCGAGGGAGAGAGAATAAATTAAGTAGAATTGTGTAAAGTGAATATACTTAAATCGATGTTTTATTGCTAATTAGCTAATTTGTAACACGAGTTTTATTTATTTTGTAATTTAAATATTTTTTTAAAGTTTTAAAATTAAAAAAGCTCTTAAAAGTTTTGTTTAAAATTTGACGATCCTGCCTGCCGAACGAGGGCAGATATTTATGTGAACGATAAATACTTGTTCTCGAGTCATGGGTATGTCCATGCCAACCGCAATACATGGAATCCTAGTGCGGGGTTTTGCTTTGCCGGTTATGGGTTGAAGCCGTGTAAAATGGAGTTGTAAATATTTTGAATTCCTCTCTTCCGTTTATAGAATTTTTAATTTACCAATTTCTGTGTGCGGGTTTATATATTTCAATTAATCAAATTAGCAGTTTTGAACCTAGATATATTTATTTGAGGATACCAATAACACAGATGTATTACATAATTGAGAATAAATACTAATCTATTTCTTGTACACTAAGTATAACATGGCGATTTTTTAACTTTCTAAATTCGAAATAACTACAATATATTTTCTAACAGGAACGACTTTTGCTGTCTGTACTGCCCCAACACGTTGCTATGGAGATGAAGAACGATATAATATCCCCGGTTGAAGGCCAGTTCCACAAGATCTACATTCAGAAGCACGAACAAGTTAGGTGAGCTATCACTTTCGTTTGTTACCATACTTTAATTCAAAGCGGAGAAAAAATATGAAATCGGCTTTCGATGAAAGCTATATTAAATATTCGAAGTTGCTAAATATTTAAAGTGCCAAATCTATTAGAATATTAGAATGACGCATTATATTAGTTTAGGGATGACGTAACGCTCGTTTCGACTTCGATTTTTGTATTTCCATTCTGTTATTGAATTGCTCAGTGCGTTAAGATTTGACGGGACGAGAAAGTTGCACATGTGCATGGATAACAGAATTTCCTTTCCACGTCCGTTGCAAGTAACACTGTTATCTTTCTCTATATCATGTGTGCATTAAATCTTAGAAGCTCCTGTTAGTGTATCTAAATGGGGGTTCCAGTATTCCCACAAATCTTTAGATAGACACATCTTAGGTCCTTATTAATAACTCTTTAGTTTTGATCCCTAAGATGGGGATGTTGAAATGGTTTCAATTTTAGAATCTTCACTAAAATAAGCAGTGTTAACAAAATGACTCAAGACCTTTAGACTTCTCAACTGAATTATTTGACTTACTGGACTTGCCCAGCTTATTTATGTTACTTACCTAACTGGTAGTACGACCTATAGTTTTAACGGATAAAATACGAATAAAAAATTACTGTTAAAACTAACATCATCTAGTCTTGACAAAGTTTTCCAAGAGGTTCAATAAATTGTTGTGGCTTCAAGAATTCTTACCAAACCGCAGTCGCACCGTGAGTGTCACCGCCAATGAGGGAGACGTCTCTGAAATAAACACTTATCACGATTCGAGACTAGAAAGTTTCGTTTTTGGCAATGCCGCTTATCTAGTTAGATGTGGGTTTCTGGCTAGATTCCAGCTGGTCTAGACATGATTTTCCTCGATTCAAAAACCAATATATTCACACGAGCGCACGTAATTGAACGTGGAACTTTGACATTATAATTAGATGCTGCTAATTCAGTGTATTACAAATTAAATGCTATTTGTACTACTGATGGTAATTTTAATTACGTTTGCATAACATCTTGTTGTTGAAATATTATGTACTTTTGTTTTTCAGTAGATATATCAATTACTCTTCGATCTACATTATATAAGCATAGTGCTTATGATACTTTATTTTCAAAACATGTTTGTTTGGCTCGAAACATACAGTTTGATTAGATATTTAAAACAACTTTTTAATTCACTGCTTGATACAATCGTAGTATTTGAACAAAATAATTAATTTACCATTTAAAAGATACATTGTACCAGATGGACATAGGCTACACAAACACGCGCACGCTCATACACAACATGCACATATGTGCGTATACATATACAGTTATATAGTTATAGTTGTATATAAATTACTAATAATTCTTGTTTCATAGTCGGTTGTCTATTACCTAACTCTAGTAGATCTACGTAGAGTGTGGACCGTTCGTAAATCTCATCTCGGCGGGCCCGTGATAAGTTGCCGGTTTCATTTGTTCAAATTTGTGGCTCGTGATGTATCGTGGAGTCCTGTTACGAATTCCGTATGACCACGAGTACTTCTTGGTTTTTTAGCGTTGTTCTTTTAGTTCTTCCTTGTTTTTCTTTCCATACTAATCTTATTACGGCCCATTAGCGTTCCACTGAGTATAATATAGGAAAAATACTAATACATTGCCCCAATAGGTTGTAACCTGTTTAATCACCAATAATACTGAAAATTTAGTGCTCACTCTTCAAGGTTAATTACCAACACGTGTATCGGAGAATTTTCCGAGGTTATTGAACGACTTCATTACTTTCGTAATTTTTGTTGGCCATCATTAAGCACTGCACCAGTGTGATGGAGTATGCTTCAGACCTCTTCAGTCACGACGAGAGGTCCGTGATCTGCACTGAGCCGCTTATAAATTCAGAGAGTGATATACATTCGGTCTTCGAAAACTACGGAAATCATATACGCAGTCGCTAATCATTTCATCGTTTGGATATGATGCAATATTTGTCGTTTTCCCAAAAATGTCTTTCAATTTCAAAACAAAACATTAATGGTTGGTCTTTGGATCACGGAGGTATTGAAAAAGTTCGATTGTCTCTGCGGGGCTAAGAGACTGTAAACCAACGTATTAATCGTAAACAATCGATTTCGCCTGTACAATACTGTTCTAAAATATAATATAAGTATACTATATTAGCTCTCCGCTCGTAGAATTTATTTATTATTTAAAAAATGATGGATCATTTTAAGAAGTTTTGCATAAATCGTGCATAAATTGATTAATCGTGAACTTTGTAATGGATTCAGTTAACTTTGGCTATGTCACTGTGTAGCGAATTCAAAATCAAAACTTGTCAAAAATTTGATATCAACAATAGAGACATAGTTCACACATTCAGAACGTCCTAAGACAGCCAGCTTCAAGCTTAAGTGACGTCATTCCAGTCATTGTGTAATAGTATTATGATCGGGTGGTATTCGTATAAAAGACTGGTCGTATATAAAGGCAACATAAGACCTTACAAATTGGTCTCTCTCTAATATTTTTCGTAGTGAATTCATCGTACATGATTCCAAACTACTTATAATCGGATTTTTGCACTGTAGTAAATATTATAGTTTTTTCAATATGCCATAAAACTAAATGCCATAAAAGGTAAGTGTGTATTATGACCATTTGCGTTTTTTGAACATAACGTCACGTACCTGTTAAACCCTAATTGGTGCAGCTAACTTGAACGGGAAAATAATAAGTATCCACGGTTTTAAATGGGGTTACAGTGGCAGTCAAGTCAATCGCGTTAATCCGAGAGAATTAAGATATTTCTATCGCATTAGTATATCGTATATGTATTAGCATATCGTAATAGAGTACAATTAAGTTAAACAGAAACCCCCAAACAAAACTATGTAACTAAGATTAAGCGTGAATAGAATTTGTAAGCATAAGGTTTTTTTTGATGCGAACTGAAGACGGCTTACATATCTTCCATAAAATTGGTTATAATCAGATACAATTATAATTAAACTATTGATTAGGCACAGCGCGTTTATCTCACGTGTCAACACCATTCTTGCATTATCAAGGTATGTATGTATGTCAAGTCATGTAAATGAATATTTGGATGCCACAAGTAGTGTTTATCCTAACAACGATACTCATATCATAACGAGGAAAGCAATCGTTGGGAACTAATTCATTTATCAGCGGCTGCCAAATGATTTCCTCATTAAGATTGTTGTCGACGTCTAATTACTTTGCGGTGCCACATATGTAAAGCTCTCTATACGTTTACGTGTACCCTTGGTAATGAGCGATTTATGAGATTAAATAAATTGCTTGGCTATGTGCGATAAATTATTGGACGTTTTTGGAGCGTGTCTACGCTAGTTTTGTACAAACTGAAATGATACAAGCAGAGAAAACTAAAAATTACTATAGGAAAATGTACGATATTTAAAACATTGTGGAATGTATGCAGCACATAAACATCATAACAACTAAACATGAACGTAGCAGATTATTGACAAAAATAAAATTGGTGGCATCCACGTGGATACTATTAACTTTATGTGCCAAGTTTCGAGTCGTACACGGCTAGCGTCATTGACGAGGCAATTCAGTGGTTTCCTACATTCATACCCAATAAATATGTAATGTACAGTGTAAAGAATTTATGTTTTTACTGTACGTTGTTCGCTTTGTTCACCTTAATGTTTGAACTTATCATAACGGAACATGAAATTTATCATAACGGAAACTGACTGGTCTGATCTTTATAAAAGTTATAATCACTTTTTCATTGTTTTGAACACTTGACTATACAGACAATTGTTACCAAATTTATTGTGTTTTCTGTTGATGATTCCAAAGGAAACATGTACATAAATACAAACATCTATTTACCCGCACAACCACTACAAATCGAATACCTTCGCGGCTTAATAGTTATGTATTTATATGTAGACTCTCAATAAAAATATATAGATAGTGAGTTTTAATAGTTATTTTTGCAATGAGGAACAATTCAAATAACTTAAAACTCACTCAATGGGGAATCCGGGAGTCGCCAATAAGGTGAATTTAATGGGACGTATAAAAATTTATGTGTAAAGGCAGCCTTACTTCAACCCATTAGTCAAAGTTAGTAATGTAAACGTAATGAATTTAGTAGTACCATTACAATATTTACGGTGGCAATTCACTGGCAACACGTATTTATTAACGTATTTTTCATTAATTTCAAACATAATTTCAGGCGTTCGTTACTTTATATTACGTTTGGGTGTAATAAATTATAGTTCGTGTCACAACAAAGTGTTGTGTGTTTCTACTTTTAAATTGAAAAATTAAGTAAGGATCAATTTCCGCACACAAAATGTTACAAGACGTAAACATATTTTGATATTTCGCCTCATTAGGCGTGGCGACATAGCAAATAGATGTTAGCATCAGGACGGATTCATTATTGTTCCTTATTGTGTTCTACATTTTAGTGTTCTATTCGTATAAATCTGATGAAGCAGTGGTTTGAACGTCAATCTCTTGCACGGGAGGTTCAAGATCGAATCCTGCACGCATCTAAAGTGTTTTCGAATTATGTGCCGCATTACAAATTATTTCAATTTTGGTCCACGTATACAATTTGACAACGGATTTACATCTATATTAATATTATAAAGAAAGAAACGAATTAGGTACTGTATGAGTTTGTGTTATGTGTGGGCGTATATATGTGTGTGTGCGTATGTGTGTATTTCTACATATGTGTTCAATATTATGTATACATGTTGCTGATTTTTTTATTATTTTTCAATAAATCGCAATATTCACATCACATAGGTTGAAATACATTCATGTTATACAACGTGTCTAAGTCGTATCCAACACGTTTAGTTAAGAGGCTATTGTTGTTATATCGTTTGGTAGCTTCTGCTCAGTAGTGTCGCACTGAAGGTCACGGGTCTATATTTCCTTGTAATTGGCTTAGAGCGTAAACTAATTAGATTGTAGAGGATTTAGTGGCCAATCCGTGTGTCTGAAGTTTTTTTACAACCGCTTACTACCGATAATAATATACCCTCCGACGACAGTAAGCGGACAGAACTATTACAATATTTCATGAAATTGGTTTCAGAACCAGTTTTATACCTAGCTACCGTCATTCATAGTGACTTTCTACTGGGTCCAATTGTAAATCCAGGAATACACTAAAGCATCCACTAATATCAAATCGGTCCAGCCGTTTAGGAGGAGATCAGTGACATACACACGCAGAAGATTTTTATATATATCTACATATCCGTATATAAAATTAATTCATATATATATAACATACGCGAGTTAATCCACAGGCTGAAACTATTATTTACCTTAAAGCATCTCTACTCGGTTTTGTGAAAGTCATTAATTACCAACCCATGGAGAGCTTATCTGGCGTACTGGAAATAATTCTTTTTACATCAATACGTTAATTGCCTATTGGCGTAACTGCCACCATTCACCGAGTGATATTTTAATTGAAGTCATAAATAAAAAAAGTTGATTTTTCAAGCGTTCCGCATGTGCGTACCTTGCGGCCTATGTTTATATGGGTAATAAAGTTGAATAATGTTTCAATTCACTGAACTATTTGAATAATCAGCACGAGTATTTTTTTTAACTTCAGTTTTTGACTTCAAGACCTCATGTCACTTTATTAGCGATGCTGTATATACTGATTTACAAGACTTGTTTTTTTTTATAGTTTCGTCCTAGCAGGAAAAGAGTTTTTATTGTAACGCAAGTTAGCTACCGAACACGCAGTTTCATCATTAATATTACGACCTATTATTATAACTGGGCTCCCGTATCTTATCACAATTAGAGAGGAGTCAAATTATAAAGTATAATAATAATAATAATATAGATAATATATAAATAATATAAAGGCCAGCATTCAGTTACGCTATTGCTAATATACCAGTAGCATTATAGCAGCAGGAATCTTGATTGCAGCCTCAAGTATATTTGGTTTCAAATTGATGTCGCGTTTGAAACTATCTATAGAAGTTCATTACTTCGAAAAGGTGAGATTAAAGACTTTATTTTGTAAATGTCGTGGTAGACCAAGACAATACATTTCCAATAGAAACACGTGGCAAGAATATACGTAATATGTTATGCGGTAAAATTGGTAGGGCGGTGATGGCATCGATTTAGGCGAACCGAACAAATGCGGAATACTGTTCACGAAGACTCGATTCACATTTCGGTTTCTGTTCGAAATTCAGATATTTGTCCTGTGATATATTTATAGCATAAATGTATATTACCAAATTATCTTTAAATAACAGATGATGTTAATATTAATCACAAACATCGAAAATCTGTTCTGAAATGTTAACAAAAAGATGATATTACTCATTACTAATATTAATATTACCTTAATAATCACATAAATCCATCTGTAAATAGGTACTTAAATTATTATACAACCTTTTGTTTCTTAAATGACTTTAGCTACCAAAAATGCTTAGGTTTTTACGGCAGATAATTTGTGACGCAGGTTATTTAATCGAGTTCTATTATTTACGTTTTTATAATTATTTTGTCGTAATCCCTTCCGTAATAATTCTTTGCTTATTTCTCTGGAATTCATTAGTATTGAAGAGTTTGTTTCGGGCACTTTTCATATAGCGTTTAATGGGACATTTGTAATAGAAGCTAAATAGATGTGTACAATTCGTTTATTATTGTCTTTGAGTAATTTTCGTACTTTCATAACGCATTGGAAAAACAAATGAAATATATTAAAGTAGACGCATCATACATTGTATTCCTGTTTCCTGTAGGGTTGAGGTTAACTCTAAAATTGCTCGAACAGTTTTCAAACTGAAACTACAAGTTGAAACAATTTGTTTCACGTCAGAATTGACAGCAAAATAGTTAATTGTTGCTGTTTAAGTATATGCCAAACATGTTAAAATGTTAACAATATTAGTTTACAACTTGTTATTACCCTGTCGGTTCAAACAATCAATAATATAATTTTAATTGCTTGATGACAATTTTATTCCATAACTGATATCACCTTTTCGAAACGTGTTTCCGCGTCAGTAGGTTTTAAAAAACTTCATAATTATAAACTGCCAATGTTTTAAATTGTAGAGTAGGTTATTTTTTTAAATACCATTTTTTTCCCGTCTAAAATATTAACAAACTAGCGTGCGCTCTGTGTCATAACATAGTTAGTCACTGGACGATCCGTTGGCACCAATTTACAGTGCGCAAAACCTAAGTAAAATTATTATGTCATCCAGTTATTTAAATAGCCTTGGCATATAAAGCTTCGGATTGTATTGTCGGATTAATTAGTTCAAATGCAGATGTTAAAAATAGATGTTTTGTTAGAATTACATATTAATATGACCATAGGCCTGTTTTTATGCGTTGCAATAATCTTACACTCTCCTGCACATACCCAAGAACACAGTAGTTTGGTCACTTTGGCGATAAATTGAGTTGGTTGTAGCTCTTCGCACATGTTTTGTTTTGTATAACTAACGGCCCGTTACGATTTTTTCGGGTTTAAAATTAATTATTAAACATAAACTTGATATATGTCCGTCCGGAATATGTACATATCAATTGTTAAAAGAATTTTTCAAATATCTGCCATGATTTCAGAGATTACGTGTACACAATCTCATAAAATCCGCGGTCACTCTTTATGATACTGGATATAGCATAGATTATACGTACCGAAATGATGTAAACGGGTTTTGTTTGGTTGTTTATGTAAGAGTACCCTAACAAGTTTTTTAAGTTAACTTCATCTGACGTTTTGATTATGTTACTAAATTGTTTATCCATTTTACGTATATGGTCAGTGAAAGCAAACATCTTGGAGAAATAAAATGTTACTCGACTCGTCACCAGAGGTAAGATAACAAATTAACAGACGCCGAAGTACCTCTTCATATTTCATGAGATTACGGAATTAAATGATTTATTCATGGCTCGTCATTTATGATGGATTTGGGTAGGGGAAAAATATATTTTATATTATAATGTTCAGATTCACAAAGCCAGCTCGTATTCAATCAAAATAACTTCTAGCAAGAGAGCAGATACTCCAATATTCTGCAAAAATTAGCAAGTTTTCGTCTAATATAGATAAAAATCGTGATATCTTTTATAATGTCTTTATTCAAATAAGATGTACCTATATGATGTCTTAAAAAAAATTTGGCTCATTAGCCGAATGTAACAGAAGAAAAACGCAATCGTAAACTTCACCTTCAACTTCAGTGGTTAGAAAAACTTCAAAATTACTTCGCAGAGGCTTTATTGCACTTCGACGACACTAAGAAACAGTTGCAGTCGCACTGGTGGATCGCGGCTATTTTGCTTTGTATAGAGAACTTTTCGCTTTAGTACTCAAGATCCGAATGAACCGCGTTCGATTTTGCCGCTTATTTGTACCGATTTCCGGGATTTCAAGAAATTTCTCTATCTTTGGCGTCAATAACCTCGAAAAACAATATAACATACATGAATCAGGTAACAAAACAAATATATACCTACGCAATACTCGCCTTTTTGCGCAAGACATATGGAGGCGCGAAAGGGTCGCCTAATGTGTTCGAAGTATTTCTTATCAGTAGCTGATTTTTATGGCAGCTATTGTTTTCCGGCCAACGTTCGCGATCCTCCTTAACAGTATTAAAAATTACAAGCTAGAAAAATTTAAGTTACATTTGTGGTAATACTAGTAACATTCTTTATATCAATATTTTTACTGCTTCAAACTCTAAATTAAATTGAGTAGTTAATGGTGATGGTTTTCGCCACAATTATATTGTCCTGATACTTTAACCTATAATATACTTTATATGTATTTATATAATCAGTAATTTAATTTTTTTAAATTAAAATATTATATTTTATTGTGTTTAATTGGTTTAAATATGGCGTTTAATACCATCAACCAAAAAAATATAAGTCAGTTCTTCGTAAAAGAATTCTAAAAATCGGAACACTTTACGTTATCATGGAAACGTCGGATTTTTTTATGAATTCTTGCATAATGTAATTTAGATCTTAATTTCAGTGTGTATTGTAAACGTTCGCTTTCCTCGCATTTATTTACAATACTAGACATCGTATTAATCATCAAATCCGGTTACGATTACGTTAGTTTATTAGTGTAGACGGTAATGATTCACTGTTGGCGTCAGGAGTTAATAAAACTAAGCACGCTGAGTGGATCTGAGTGTACATTGTGTAGATGAAGGATTTACTCATTAATTGTTCTGCTATTATTAACTCTACACGTAATTCAGTAAACAAACAGAATGCCTCAAGTATTTGCTTGTTTAAATTTGTCGTAGTTAGCGTCATTTAAAGTTGGCTGAAATATTCTCTCATCCACATGCAGTTTATTTACTTAGATAGAACCAAGTAGTTTAAATATTTTTGATATTTTTTTTATTATTACCCAAAAGTTAGCTGGTAAGCAATTCTATTTGTTTTGTAAAATTTTATTTTCTGTGCGACTCGTTGATGTAAAAATTAGCCGACGAACGAGCAGACCAGGTGAATACCTATTCACCCCCATCATTGATGCGATGCTGGCCAAGAAATAATAGAATGAAGAAAATAAAGTACTGGCTCTCAAATCTCCAGTTAGAACAAGACAGACGACACGCAAAATAATTAGCAATAATAATATTAATCGTATCGATAATATAATCCTTAACGCGAAGCCCTACCACCAAGCATACACCTTCAAGGCTAATTCTTATTGGCTTCGTTTGTATAAAAAAACATAAATAAGTGTGTGCAGTAATTGTATAAACAACATATATATCAAATCAATTTTTTAGTCGTTTCAGGAAATCAAAATATCTCGAGAAAATTTAAGTACTCGAAATTTCGCCATCGAGGCTGGAAGGAGTGAATTTATGATCTAAAGTTAATTTTTCTGAAAGTAACCCAGAGTTTATCATATTTATCATATTTTACGTTATTCGTGTCTTTTTTAGTATACGTTTTAATCCCTTGTACCAAATTGTACCTTGTACCGACCCTGCCTGCCGAGCGAAGAGCGGGTTTGATTCCCGGCCGGGTTAGACATTAATGTGACAGATAGATGTTTGTTCTCGGGTCATGGGTGTTTGTGATGTCATATTTGTGTATGTCCATGCCACCCGCAACACAGGGTATCCTAGCGCGGGGGTGTGAGTGTGTAAACGTTAATTTATTATTCTTATTTATATATTCAGAATCTTGAATCTCTTTGAGTCGTAAACGTAGTTTATAAAATAAATAGTTTTTGACCTCTAGAAAAATATTATAATAGATGGTTACCTAAAAAGAGGGGAAGAAACTTTGAATGTTGACGAATTGAGGCAAAACGAAATACTTTTCCAAGTTGGTCGTGCGGCTGTCTGTCTGGGTTTATTAATTCAGGAACTACCGCCGTTGGATCGTTATTATCACTGGACTTTCACAAGAAATATAGTTTTGAATGAGTTCTTACTTTACTGGTTCAGATTTTAATTAATGTTCAGTTTTAGATAACTTTTTTACGATATCGTTTTATCTGCCTGTAAATACATATTTAAGTATTGTAGAACTATACTAGAGTCTCATCTAGGTCTTCTTGTTTGTAGTAGATGTTGTTTGGCGTAGATGTCGTGTTCCAATCATAGAATCGATAATATTGGAAACAGTCGACCATTTCATGAAATGACCAGTTATCGTCTCACGAACGTGAAACAATTACGTCAACAACGTTTGGTTAAATGAAATGTAACTATATTTTTTATTATATAGGTTATTGACAAAATCTGTATATACTTTTGGGATTCCGTAATATTGTCACGGGACAACAAGACATTTAAATGTGAGCACTTCATGAAATTGTCGACGATTTAGATGATATTGTTCTTTCTAGAATAGGACCACGTCATGGATACAAAATCAAATGTGTATAAAATAAGACCGTAGATGGTGATTTTAGATTGTCGATTAGGTTGAATTCAATTTCTGAATATGTTGCAATGGCCATAAATTCTCGTAATACTATAGCGTTCCTTGTGAACGCTAAAATTTTAAGTATAATTTTAACTTTCATGTCCTAGTGTGCATAGACTGCTACGTTTACACTCAAATTCGCAGTGTAAAAGTAATTTTAAATAAAAATATTTTCATTTGAAATTCAGAAGTTCGTTTAAATCCTATAGAATCCGGTTTCATATGGGATACATACACATTTTATATTCCTTTGAAATGTATCGAGCTCTTCGTTTTAAAGCAGGATGTGCTGCAAAATGGATTTCATATTTTGCTAGGGTTGAACATAAAAGGCAATTGTATCTATGTAGCGCGTCGCATATTATCGTATATTATTGTATCCCTTTGTATATCGATTTCAAACGATTGTTTCAAATTATGAAAAAAAGAGAAACAGGTTAATTGTATTCTCATGATGAGTTACACCACAACATGTGTTATAATTTATCCAGAGATCTTGGGTTATTTCTCTAAAACTAATTAAAATGTTATCTCATTTATCAGTCTTTTCTTGTAGTTAATGTTATTGAAATTATAACTATAATGGTGTCCGTACTCCGGACCAAACTAAGCCTCGCTATAGTTAAGCGATACAGCGATGTTATACAGAAATGCTGTGTGTATAGAAAAACAGGGAAAAATTTATATTTCGCATACGTGATATGTTTCAATATAGCATCGCATTGGGCATCCCTATATTTTACAGAATACCGTGTGATGCATATCGCGAGCCGTTTCAATGTCTTATATGTAAAAGAGTAGATTCAAACCATTTTAGCCAAATGGTGGAAGACCAACGTCGTTTTATTCGTTTGCTTCGTCCGATATTGCTGCGATGACGTCACAAGCGTCCGAAGCAAGGATCGGCGTAACATGGAAGCCCTTCCACGTCTAATTAGCGCGCCAAATCGATGTTTGACGTGATGTCTCGACCGGTGTTCAGTGCTTCAACGTAACGACGCGCGTGCTTTGTATTTTGACAATGAATTATGCCACACCGGTAAGTGATAACTTATTATATTTCAGTACAATTTTGATTTAACAATAGTAATAACATAATCAATTCAATTAGAACCATGTCATTTATTCTTAGAGTTAACGTACCACTTTTGAATTTACTGTATATGTACCGTATAATTTATTAATAACCTATTGCACTACATATTTAATTAGTAAATATAATCATAAACGAACAGTTACCTTATCGCTCTGTATCGACTTCTTCACATCATTATTACTCTTACTTTGGTACCCCCGTATAAAAACTAGGCAAAACCTGTAAAAGAGCATATTAACCTATTACCTTTAATAATTCAACTTGATCACTCCCCTCATGTAATCCATTAATAATTCATACCGGTATTCGAATGAAATGCTCGTCCAACTTGAACAACACCTAAAAGCCGTTGGCAGGTGAAGCGAAGAAAGTTCGGTAATAATTACGCGTTTGTTTATTTAAACATTTGAAGTAAATGTTTATTATCGACATAGCAAGTAAGTTGTTATACTCATGCACACCGTTCGTCCTCAAATAGTACTCGGATTATATATGGCTATGGATTATTCGCCAATTTCCAACGTAACGCACTAATAATTATTACCGGTATAGCTCGCAGAATTAGCTGGTTGAAGTTACAAATAGGTAGAAATAACATACAGAAGAAAGGAATCGGTAAACTTCGTCGAGGTTGAAAGGACCGGAAAGTTGACCCGGAAATGTCTCAGACGCCTCAGAATATATCGGAGTCTATTTTCAACAGAAAACCTATAATTTCCTGGAAAGGATAAAGGAAAAAAATTACTCAAGCGTTTGTTTTACACACTCGGATATAGAAAGCAGACTTAGGCATTACTAACTTTTCAGTTAAAAGTGGAACATAATATTTTATTGTTAGATTTATAACATCAGTAATTATATAAACTTTACTAAGTATTGTAACATCGCTGCGGTAATATATTACATTTTACTTGAAAATTCTGTAAATATTATAATTGAATCTAAAAGTTCCCTTCGCAGTTACGAAGAGTAAGCCGCGAGGCAGGTTAGAATTAATTACAAAGAAAATAATGATTTTCCTTTAAGAGAATTCTGAGCAATATTGTTACGAAACCATTGTGTAGTTTGTGTACTCTATGTATAGATAAATACTTGAAATGTTAAAATATCACTCCTATGGTTTTCTATACATTGTATCGAACACTAACTCATTGAAGTCATAGGTATGCATGCATATCGATGCTAACCGCAGGGCCACCGCGGCTTATCGAAGTCTAACCATATCATATACATTATGTGGTAGGCGTTAAAGTAACCGCTCATTGTAAGACATTGTTTGTTTTATACCTACAATACTACATAACTCTATAGTGCATACATCTATAATACTACATAAATCTATAGTGCCTCTGTTTGTACTTCCACTTTTTTGTAAAATCTCATGATGGATATTCATTTTATGCAGACGTTAATTTGACCATTTTGTTCTGTCTATCTGTACCGTTATAACTCGAGACCGGCTTAATAGATTTTAATGAAAATTGGTATATCGTGAAAACACGTTTTTGCGCATATAGCCTGTCATCTGATGGGCTATATAAAATATTAGTAAACCTAATGATATCTAATCAAGGCAAAATATATAAAATTTTAAAACATCATATATTATTAATTATTCCACCCGAACGAAGTCGGAGAGGGCCGGTACTCAAATATAAAACATATATCTAGTGAAAAAAAAAAAAAGTTCATCATTGCGGAAATTATACATTTGAAGTATAATACTCACGAATTTTGTGGTTATTTTAGATATAAAAAGATTTCAAAAATGCATCTGTGCATTTTGTACTTATTATCAAGCAACTCGGAGTGCTCTTAACGCCGTATCGCGTGTGCCTGTTGTTATTACATTAACATCCACAAATAGGACAGCGTTGGCGGTACAACGTTGCAACGCAGAAATTGGCGATAACGCCCAACACAACGTTGAAGCTGGCGACACGCCTTCTGGGTTCCCCAGCCGTGACCTTACCTATTGACCGTTAGTCTAGTTCGTTAGAACGGTCGGAGTGGACAAGTATTAAAATGGTAGACGTTGACGTGGATATATTTAAAATGTATTTATCTCGTTAAAAGAGGAACGCCGCGTTTTGTCGACATTTAATAAACGTTGAGAAGAGGAGGTTGAAGTTGTAGCAGTGATTTGAACGCTGGTCTCTCGTACGGGAACTTGACTCCAACCCTTGCAGACCCTTAGAATGTATCAAATAAAAATTATCATTTGCTTCGGCAAAAGTCCACAACGTTCTCAAAGGTGTATGATCTGCTTATCCTCACTTGGCTAGCAAGGTGGATGCATGGCGCATGGTGGCCTTAACCCCTCTAGTCGTGTGTGTAGTGGTGTAATATTTGGATATTTAATTTATGATAAATGTGTATTAATAGATTGTTCATCGGAAGTTAATAATTAGTCATTCAGAGTAAACTTCATTTGAATATCGTATTGTTATCTAATGATGTTGGGTTAGCCCATGTTGACTTTCCCAACCCAACTAATGTTGTTTG
>DWPT01001998.1:0-17140 GCA_018251895.1 Agathymus mariae mariae | reverse complement strand
AGGTTGTTCCAGAGCAGTATAGCCTGAACTGTGAAAGAGTACTGATAAAAACCGGTCTTGTGTGGTGGAATGTAAGCAATAACAATATAAATAAATAAATAATGTAAAGTGGGATGTATCATATGATATACTGAGCCAAAAATAGATCCATAAAACTCGAATAAACATCAGACAAAGAAATAAATTGTTTTATTTTATGTGGTAATTAAAATATGCACTTGTAAATAAATTAATATTATTTTGTTTCAATAAAAAAATCATTATAATTTTTGTCATAAACATCAAATATAAATCCTTATTCGGTGACCTTTGGATGAAAATGGCCACGCAGTCGTAAAAAACATGTAAGTCCATTTTAATTTCAAGAAAGCATGAAGTATACGTTTTTTATTTCGTCTGCGTGTAAAAAGGAATAATTCGATTTCTATAATATTGTCTTTCTAAGTTACTCATGTACACATAGCAAAAGCTAAAATTATAAAATTCCCATGTTACACACTTCTAATAACGCAGGATATGCAATTTCTATCTCAATTCTCTAGTAAAGAACGAGAGGGATAGACATTGTCAGCGTTCGAGTGTATCAAAAGAATGAAGGCCCTTAATCAATATTCATATTGAGTTTATTTTTTACATCATACGTCACATCGGTACTCGGTATTGTATTCACAACCATAATAGATTCATGCAATGGAATGATATGTTAAGTACTTAAGTAGGATGTATTCTCAATGCCAGTTGCATAGCTCAGTTATTAAAGTAGAATTTGTCTGCTATGTAGGATAAATTTGTGTTGGAAGCTGATAATGTTGCTAGCGTATCGTATCAATACATGTTACGCTATACTGCAACATGTGTATTTATAGCATAATCAGTGTATACGAATGTTTAGTGATTCGGCGTATTAAAAAAAAAATCGGTATTCAAATGCACACGGCAAATTTGTATGTATAAATATTACCACACTAGTAGCTGTTACGTCATGCGACGACATGCTTTTGTATTTGATGCCTGACGTATCGTACTAAATTGATTACTATAATAAAGTGGCTTATTTATTTGTCAGTTGTGTTTATCTTCTATTTGTTTTTTGTAATTTAGTTTATGGCAACTTCGAAGTCAGAGTGTTATAATGTTATTGGAAAGTTTATCTTTCGTAATAAATTAGATGTCGCCATGTTTATGTCCTCGTTACGATTATTATTGGTTGAATACTTAAAAGTAATTAATAATTTTTACAATTGAAACATGCCAGTGAAGAGAAAAGTTAGTCTCTTATACAGTGTTGCCAGTTATTAAATAATTAAAACGCATGTTTTTTGTTATAAATTATAAGTAGCGTATTGGTAGGGATTCAGTATGGAATTGCATCGCTGGATGTGATGAACTTGATTTGATTAGGCTTTGAGTTTCTATTAAATGTGATTTTGTTGAACATTTATTATGTTTATAGATTCGTCGTAAGGTTTTGTCATTGGTCGTACGATACGGTATCTTGTGTAGTGATGTGACAAAGTTCTAACTGGCTGTTTGACGTATTTTACCATTCAGGTACCAATATCAAATTTTTATAAGAAAAGTCCCTAGAATTTGTGTGTTTATTTGGTGACAAAACTAATCCGATCTTCAATATCCAAAACAAAGGTAATAAGATAATATTCATTGTATTTACCACACAGTATAAATCTTCGCTTCTCTTACTATTAGCGCTGCATCTTGCTGTGTACCAAGTTTGATAGCGCAATAGATTTCGGAAGCAAAACGATGACATGAATTGTATCCTTGAGTTACATTATTCTATCATCTGTTTTTATAAAATAATTATATTATTATTAATATATCTCCTTCGCGTGCCAGATGTCAGCCTGAAATTAACGTAGAACCCGTTTGTCTTTTTTATGAAAACAAAAATAGGTATTATATATATTTTTAATTTGGTCGAATATTTTTATTTTTATTTTATTTACGGTAACTTATCTACTAATAAATTTGTAATCAGTAAAAAAGATATAATTACGCGTACTTTACGAATACCTTTGATAATATAAGTGTTTTTTAAGAACCTCTTTTTCCATTTAGTATCAGACAAGGCAACAAGTCAATATATATATAAAAAATAATTTTGACATATGTAATAACTGATTTACAATAAGGAAAATATGCTTTTAACAAATTTTTATTATTTATTTATATACTTCGTCAATACAATAAGTTTAATCTTTAAATAGTTAATGTGGAAACTTCTTTTTTAAAATCTGGTAAGAGATAGACCAAATCAATTGTTCATATCACTTTATAGGCAGATTAGTGGTGGTTGAGCATGGAGATCTGGGTTCGGTTCCTGACCAATGCAGACATTAGTTACTATTTATTTTCAGAGTTTTTGTGTCTGTCCAGAGATATAGAAACTGTTGTTTAATATATGACCATTTAATTATTTCTTATATTGAATTATATGTACGTCTTACCCCCCCCCCCCTCCCCCCGTTCTTCTGCATGGTTTGTCAGCCCTAGGATGTGTGGAAAAGATTGCTTTTAACGATATTACCGGCCATTATTTAATTCATACATTTTTAATATATTTTTTTCAAGTAACTTATATTTGTTGGTATGGTAAGGAATATTATAGTCTGTTATGCAGTTTTATCCTGTATATATTTTGTATTATGTATAAGTAACTTCTACAAATCAGGTTATCGAATGATTCAAATTACCAATCACTTAAGTATTATGTACATATACTTATGCATGTTACTTCTTGTATCCACTACCATTTCTAAACGGTGCCCTTAACATTGAATGGAAGAAACGGTGAAAGTAACTCCTCAACACATCTTTTAAAATGCATATGGCAACTTAAAGTAAGTTTGTAACCTGTTTATTTACGTTTTGCAGCACTTTTACTAATAGGCGTCCTTCTTATTTATATGTTCATCGATACCGTAGCATCTTTTACCCGTAAGCCAGGCTTTATGAGTATTTAATTTGTGAAAATCGTACTCTATTAGAGAAAGCTGAACGTTTTGAATGCAATATCAAGATGTAATCAGATTATGCCTATCTCCTGTATTCTATATATATTTTATCACTTTTCTACTTATGCTTATTTAAGTTTTTATACATTAATACTAAATTACTTGAAATATATTGACAGGCTATTGTGATTACCTATTTATTTGAACAGGCTAGCTGTAAAAACTAAAGAGATTTAATCTATATAGCTCTGTAATTACTCTTTTCTGCAACATAAATATTAAATCAATGTCAAATATAATACCATAATAATAGGCACAATAACCAAGTGTAATTGTGTGTGTGTTCGTAAATTATATTATTTTTCAATTTACATAAAAAACCAGCAATGCGTTTGTGACAAATGTTATTTTCAAAGTTGGCAATGGTGACCACTTACCATCACGTAACTTCAAGATCCGTCAGATCGGTTTTCGACATTTAAAACAACCTGTCAGGTGCTGTGCGCACTAATGTGTTGAAGTTATTTTAAATAATATAGAAATATTTATATTTTTGTCGTTTTTTATTTAAATTTCTAGTTTTTGTTATTAGGGAAACAAACAACATCTTCTTATGCTTGAATCACCACTGAGTAGAAAGAATGGAAACTGGAGATAACGGGAGATTAGTAGTGGAAGCAAAAAATTACGTGCATAAGTGTATTTACAGAATACCTGTATGATTAAATGATTTTGAATTTGAACTTTGGTTGTAGTTACATTATACTGTATTTGGTATTTGCAGGATGTCGTCAAAGTCGAGTGGTTCTAGCCGTCAGAGCTCACCCCGAGCTATGCCCATGGAAACCATTATCACCAGATTCAAATCTGCTCAACAGAAAAGGCAATTACGCGAAATGGACCGAAGCATGGCCAAAGTGACGGACTTACTCAAGAACCCACTGAAATCCAAGATAAAAAAGAAGGTAAATTTATAGGTTATGTCAATAGCCGGCTGCAGAGAAGACCGGTGTATGTGAATGCGTTCTTTTAGCTCCTATCCACAGTGTTACAAGGCGAAAAACATATGTTTGAAATAGTTCATGTTATTAGTTAACTAATCTGTATTAGTGATAGTTACACAAGTAATTAAAATATGACAAAGCACTGAATAAAATACCTACGCAGGATATTACGAGCTTATGAACATTTCCTAAATTGTCCAATATTTCAAGGTTTTACCGTTAAAGTTTAACGTGTACTATATTTGGGGGAGGGAGTAACAAGCATCAAAATGGCGCAAACGAAGTAGATAATGAAGTCGAACTTAAAACATTTCAGGTACCACCCAACAAAGAACAAAGAATTAGAAGTAATACATCGATAAAAGAAGACATCGAAGACGCGAAGAGAAGTACGAAGAACAAAACAAAGAACCCTGACAAAGTTGGTACAGCCGAGGAGTATTGTCCATTGATGTTGAAACGGCATATTGTACTTAACAAGGTTCGTCTGAAACCCAAACAGGAGATGAAAATAATAGCTCGGACTAACAAGAGGAAGAGAAGTGTACCGGTGAAAGGTATTTATTTGTAGACATTTTTATGTTAATAGCCGGCAAATAAGCAAACGCGCCACCCGATGGTGAGTGGTCGCCGTCGTCGAGGACATCAGCAGGACCAAAGGCATCACTGATGCGTCGTCGGCCAGGAGATGAGAAGAAGGTACGAAAGAAAGTACTGGCTCTCAAGCTCTCACCGGAACACGACGAGTCGTTTGGCGGCTGATTCAAGCAGGAGGGTGGTAGCTAGCCAGGCGGGCTTCACGGAAAGATAACAATATCAGCGAAACATGCTCCTCAGCACATCTTTTAAATCAAATGACAATTACAAAGTGAGTTTGTAAGTTACCCAGTATCGGTTGTGGCACTATTGGTTGTAGGCTTCCTCATTTATATGTTGATTTTTACCATAATATTCTTTATCTAAAAACTGGGCATGCACTTGGGCTGGGCTAACAAGTCGCTCGATTGTTATGAGAGGTAAATCATGTATGAAGTTTGCAACTTGACTGTTCTCGCTTCGCTACGGAATAATTACTCCGTCCGCTGAGAAATAGTACCTACATAATTTAAAATTCATTTTTAACTTAAACTTAAATTAATATCCGTGAATAAACAAGGACGGATTGAAATGAAATGAAATTGAAATATTAAGTAATGCTTTCCGCAGTAGATTTGTGAATAGAATAATGGAATCGGTAAGGCTATTTCTGAGATTAGCGCGCACAAGCGCACAGACAAACGTACAAACATCTTTTTTTTGGTTTCTATTGCGTTAATAAAGACTCCTAATAGTAATTTTTCTCATATATATATAAATGCGAAACAAATCACTAGTGCTCCATTTAAGCCAAAATCAATTTCAAATTGTTCTTAATACTGCTCACTGGTTAACGTAGGGTCAATGTTTTTTTTTTGTTTTCGAAGGGGGAACCCTTCAGAAATTATGTGGTATTTTTACTGCACTAAAACTCCCCCGGTGGCCTTGCTCAGCGCTATGTAAAGGACTCCGGGATCTCCAACGGAACGCAACCGGGGTCCTGAGCGCGTGCCGCGCCAGGCTTTGCTCGTGATGAGCCTCCGTCCATCCCGCACCTTCTGGTGTTCTTGGCGGTACGCGCGGTCGCTGACTGAACGGTTCGAGATCTTACCCTAGCCCACAACCCCGGAAGCCCCCTGTTAGTCGTGTCTAAGGACAGGCAGGAGATACCGACATTTCACAGTAGCGTACTATTCATCCATCCACATCACCTGCATTTCTGTCACTCGTTGCAGTTGTGGCGAATGAAAACCTCGTTCTACCTTGCCGATCAAGATGTTATCCCCAAGAACGTCCACCGTTCATAATTGTAGGTCTTGCAACCAGATATAAAGACAGTTTTTCTGCTACACGTCCTATATGGTCGCACTGGCCATTAAGAACCACCTGCAGTTATCTATACCAATAAAGCACTTTCCTAATTGGTATATGCCAGTAAATAATTAAAAAATAAATATACAGTACTTTGACATGTAATATTTTGGGTAAAATTTGTGTTCGTAGCTATAATTTTACTCGACAGATAGTACTGTTGTCGAAATCCAGATTGAAATTAATTCGACCATTTTTTTTTTATTCTCAATAGTAAAACTTTTAATATCAGATTTTAAGCCATTAAAGAAACTGTCAAAATGTAAATTGCAGTTGTTCGTCATAATTAAAAAAGGCAATCTAAATCACAATTATAAATTATGGTATAAAGTTTAAAAATTAGCGCACACAATTTTGTGACTGGCAACACTGTTTAATGTCAAACAAATAAATTAACTGACTGAATGACTGATTGATTGATTTGTTCATTGAATAATTAATTGAATGATGAATGCGAATGTTGACTGTTGCGATTGTTAGTAAACAGAAAATATTTTTGCGGCTAAATTTTAGTTATATATATTTGCAGGCTCCTTCACTCAAGACAATCCTGACTTCTCGATGGACAGCGACAATGTGTCTAGAGACGTGAGCCCGAAAGCGAAGAGGTCGAGGCTGACCCAGGACATGACTATGGATGAAATGATCCAGTTGATCGAGGACAGCGGAAGCTTGAATGATGAAGATCTTCTCGAGATTCTCACCTGCCCCAGTCCGGTGTGGTGGGAAGACCCACCAGATGGTTATATTGAAGGTAATTTTGTGTAATGTAATGTAATTTTGGAGGATGTTAAGCTCTGAGTTCATCTTAAGTATATTCGTACTTGGTGCTAAGTAGAGATGTTATCCGTACCTGAAACTATCGGGTATCAGAAATATAACATCCAATACCATGATCACATCTGATAAAAAAGGTTCGAATAATTTCAGATAGGAGTAGTCTAAGTTTTAAACATGTTATGCCAAGTTTTATCACATTTTTAAATTAATTTTATTATTGAATTTTTTAGGCTATCATTCTTTTCTATTATTGTAACACCAGATAATACCTACAAATAAAGTCGGTGTAAATGAAGGAAAATCCGAAATAATCTCATATCTGTGGCCGTAACTGAAACCAGTGAAATATTATTCATGAATCCAGACCCCTAAATTCCATATCCATAACATTCATTACCTCTCTCCAGTCCTTGTTTGTGGAGTATTCATAGTGTTCAAGTTCGTGTCCGGGAGGCAGTTAAACATGTGGTTCATTTACTTGGAGATGGGCAAGGTGTCATTAACGTGCTTAGTGTTTCAGACGTCCATGGGTGGTGTCGTGGTAATGACTACTTAACATCAGGTGGCTAGTCTATATAACCGAATATAATAACTCACCAAATTACCCATGGAGAATATTCCCCCATAAACAGCATAAAAAAACACATTTAAGTTTTATATATAGCTATAAGTATATTCTATAACTGCATGTAGGAATAACAAATTCCTCGAGAGTTTCTTGTCCCTTCTTCTTGCAGGACCACTCACTGTAGTTTGATGAACCAGCTATGAATGAATTTTAATTTGCAATTGACTATGCCATAATTTAAAAAAAAAGTTAAAAACAAAAATACAATCGCAAATAAATGTTTATCTATCCTGGGAATTAAATCTGAGTAACTTCTATAAGCAGGCAGGGTCCCTATGGACTGGGCTCTAAGGTCTCCAAGCACTTAAATACAAATATATATGATTTTCGACTCTTTACTGCAATGACAAAATGAATATTGTGAATAATGTCTGTTATTATTAAGTTTGCTCGTCTTTCTTTTTGTTTTGTTTGGTTTTTGTAATATTTAATGTTATTGGAATTGTAACTGTTGTGCGAAATGAATAAACCTTTTTCTTTCTTCTTTCTTGATTTAGATTTAAAGTACATATTATTGTATGCTTTTTTCAGATGCACTCTTCACCAGACCTCGTTCTACGGCCGAAATGTACCCGAGCATACGGTCACAGCTTCAGGAAAATTTACAAGAGAGACAACGTTGTAGCACCCCTAATATATTATCAAGAAGCGAGAGAGTTAAAACTAGAGGTGTCTCTAATAATCTTGAAGCTAACAAGAAGGAGAAAGAAGAATCAAGTAGCAATAATGATATTGATTTAGAAATAACTTTAAGTAAACGCGATGAAAAGTTTATAAAGAAACGTAGCAAATTAGAAAGTGTTTTGGGTAATTTGAAAAACAAAACCATTAGAAATAGTGATTCTGTTTCCAAAATAACGATGACGGGCAGTGGCGGTGGTCATGGTAGTGATGAATTGTCGAATAAAGTTTCTGTTATAAAAAACCTGTGTTTGGATCAAGCTCCAAAAGGTGATGGAAAAGTTGAAAGTCTTAGTAAATTACAATCAAGTTCTGACAAGGAAAAAGATGCCTCTGTTCCTATAGTAACAGATTCTGAGAGTACTGATGACGAGCGTTTGACTGATATTTCCTTTCACGATGATACTTATCTCGATGATCTTGAAAATATGGACATTCCAATGCAGAAAAATACTGATGTGTCACCAAAGAAAGAACAGGTTGAAGAAAAGAAAGAGGTGGAGGAGAAGAAAGAGGTTGAAGAGAAGAAAGAAATTGAAGAGAAGAAAGAGATTGAAGAAAAGAAAGAGGTTGAAGAGAAGAAAGAGGTTGAGGAGAAGAAAGAGGTTGATGAGAAGAAAGAGGATGAAGAGAAAGAGGTTGATGAGAAGAAAGAAGATGAAGAGAAGAAAGAGGAGGAAGAGAAGAAACAGGTTGTAGAGAAAAAACAGGTCATAGAGAAGAGACAGGTCGTAGAGAAAAAACAGGTTGAAGAAAAGAAAAGTGAAAGATTGATTTTATTTCCGGATTTAAAGAATGCTGATGTTGCTAAAGTGACCATTCCGGTTGTTAAACAACCGAATGATAATAAATATGTTAGAGCAGACAACCGCACAATAAGTGAGTGTTCTTTAAATATATGTAGAGCAGTCAATTACAATAATAGTTCAATTGATCCAACATACAGTGATAAAGAGTCTTCTATAATCGAAGATTACTTTGAAATGAAACTCTTTGAAGAAGATGATCCTATTATCAACAAAAAACAGAGCGAGAATTCGAAATGTAACTTTCGCAAAACTCCAGTCAAACCTTTGAAGTGTACAAAGGAATCTAAACAAAATGAAAGTAATGTGACTTCAAGTGTAATTAAATTTAAAAATCCCGACAATACCAGCATTAACGTATTTAAAATTGAAAGTGTTGTGCCCAAAAATTTACCACCGTTGAAAAATTCTATTCGAAAAAAAAGCAATGTTGGTTGCATGCCTGAAAATCTGCCGCCCTTGCGCCGCAATCCCGGTGTGGTTCATCTTAATTCAGATTCACCGAAGTCTAATAAAAGTACAACGTCGTTAGATACAAACGATAGTTGTGTGTTGACTCAAGACAACGTTGACTCCATATCTGATACAAATATTTGCTTTCTGAATGAAGATGACGATGATTCTTGTACTGAGAAAAAAAATGATTCCAATTATAAATTTGAAGATGCGGTTATAAAGTCTAGTGACGACATTCACACAAGTGAATTGAATTCCCATCGTTCGACTCATAGTCGAAATGTTGAATTTAGTAAGAATGAGACGAAATGTGGTGATAACAATATTTTTCCGGCAAATGAGTTGCATTTTACTCAACATAGTGATTTATATAAAAATCTAACGCGTATTAATGGCGTTATTTCAGATGAATTTAACGAATTGGAAGTCCAGAGTTTAACAATTACAAAAGTCAATGATAACAATTGTTGCAAAGTCGATGAAAAAAAACTAGATGGTGTAGTACTGAAGAAAAATAATATTAATTCTGACAAAAAACAATGTACAAAGGCTGATTTAACTACAGTTGAGTCTACAAATTGCAGTCAAAATGAATTGAATACACTGAGACATAATGAAATTGGAAAAATTGAAAATGATGGCTCTGAATGTATTACAGTATATAAAATAGTTTCAGATGATTCAGGCAATGAGGAGCCAAAAAATGATCTAAGTTGCATAAGAAAGCCAAAAGCTAAAACCAAGGAGTTACAAGAAAATACCGATTTTAAAGAAGCCAATAACAAGTCAGACGATTCGTTTGAAAAACCTGGTACTAACAGAGATAAAATGATTTTCTACTTCAAAAAATGTAAAAATTTGTTTTGGAAACACAAAAGTCCAGATAAAATAGAAGATAAAAAGCTATCGAATGAAAAAAATAAGGTTAATAAAACACAAATTATGGGTATCGGAGATGGGAAACAGCACAGCGTTGATAATGTAAAAAATATCAAATCAAATAATACTGGCAGCTCTGAAGAGAGTAAGCAATTAATAGCATCTGAAAATAATATAAAAGAAACTATCAATAAAGTTAATCATAATAATAATGTAACAAATTCTGAAACAAAGGGACAGAAGTGTATAATCGTCTCGAATACAAAGCAAATTAGATATTGCATGAAATGCTCTTCCATCTTCGATACAGCACAGTGCAACTATTGCTATAGGAAGAACAGCATAGAAAATAAAAACCAATGTAGCACAGATTATCTTTTAAAAAACGAGCAATGTTTTGTCTGTGATGTTTGTAGATATAAGGCGCTTAGCAAAGATAGTTTAGAACGGCATATTATGAGCCGGTGTTGTAATAATACGCACAGATAATTTAGCAGTAACGCGCTACATCAGATAAATATATATTTTTTTTTAATGGCGGAACTTTACACAGTCACTTAAATAGAAGGTACTCGTATATACCTTAACCTTTCGTGTTAATTATTGCAATCCTAAATAATATTAAAGCGATCATTAACTTCTTAAATTATTAAAACGGCGCCATTTTGACACGCTTATATGTCTAAAGGTCGCTTCCTATCTTTAGAAGCTTTGATTATTGTAATCATGGCGGAAAGGCAATGAGTAAGTACATAATTTTAATGCGTGTTTTAATATTAAAACACGTTAAAACATAGAAAAAAAGATATATTTCTATATAAAATACTATTTAAGAAAACGTAATTTTGCGTTATGTAATCAGCTGACATTTTGGCGCGTTTATATGGGCTTTGACATTACGACGTCACATATGAGTTGAAAAACATTCGACTATACGTCTCAAAACTTAGATATGAAATTTGACTGAGTAATTCGTATTCACATTGAGAATGTGGATCGCAATATAAAAAAATCAATTCAAAGTTTTATTTGAGAATTATTATGTGAATTTTGTTTACTTATTGATTTCTTGTCTGGTCAGAATCGATATAGACAAGTATTGAGTGTAATGCATTAATTATGGAAAACTTCATATTATATTGAATGCAAATTGGACTTTGGCTTATTTCACTTGCCAGTACATGTTTTTTACGTAAATTTATTATCTACACACATATAGTACTTTCTTATATGTTTTATGAATGTATTAGGTTTATAAATTAACATTAATTTCACAAAACATGGTACAGATTAGTTAAAAATTATTAGTCATTAATGGATTAAAAACTAAATATATTTTTATCTGTGTGAATAACATATAAATATATTATGCCGTTTTGTGGTATTAAAGACATTTGTCTTGGTGGGATTATATCTAGAATAGATTAAAAATACTTATTTAAATGTATAATCTATGTCATGATTATAGCATTATAATAAGGAATAGCGCAGCGTAATACTCTATATAAGAACACAATTTATGTTATAATTGACAGTATCAGGCGTTACTTGTTGCGGAAGTTCATTGTTACTAAATTAGTATTAATTTACTTTGCAACAATCTGCAAGCACAATGTATGATGGTGTATACTTCTATACATGCATATAACCTCCCTCCCTCCCACAAAGGGAAACATGCAGTTATGACAAATAAAAGTATATACCAACATACATACCGTCACCAACAAACGTTTCACTTTTAAATAGAGCATCATTAGGGTAAGGCTTGAGTTTGCGGTTTCCACTCGTAGTCTACTCGCCCTGATGACGCTCCGTTTCGGAGCGAATTAGAAAGCTAATCGATTAGACAAACAATTGGAAAGTTATATCGATGAGTTATTACGATTATCATTCAATAAAAATATTAAACTCTGCAATCGCATTTGATCAACGTACGACATGGGTAGCTAGGTATAAATTGTTAAAAAACAAAAAACTAAACGCGATACAGATAATAATGGTCAGCTACATTAGAAGTTAAATATCACTCGAAGATAATAGAAAGCATCTTATAATTTACAACAAGGTAGAACGGAGTTTGTTATTGTCCCATTGATATGATGAATAATAAATAAAATGTTTTTAATTTCTTGAAATGATACTGGCTTTAGAAACCGTAACGAAGAAAATTAAATGTTCAGGTGTGGCGTAGCTCTGGTATAAAGTCCGTTATACACCGATTGAGAGATACTCATTTCCGAACCCATGTGTGTATAAGTGTTAGAATTATACGCTCATTTCAACCGCGTGTTATCAAAGTTAATTATGATATGTATTTAGTGTAGAGAATCTTGACTGAATTATCTATAATCATACGATATCATGTACATATAAATAGATAAGATGTTTTAGTAGACTTGCTGACTAATGTGTACTTCATTCGCTCACTAAATTAGGTGCGAAGTAAAATGCGTGTTTGTCTGTTTAACATCTATCTAAATAAATATTAAGGCTCACGAGATAAATTTTGAAAATGAATTCAATGATTCAATCAAATAAATCGTAGTCATTAACTTTGTGCAGAAGCATTCATTCATATTTTTACTAACGATCCATCCTGGCTTCACTAATCATACTTACAAAAGTAATCCCCTATATATACTAATATTTTATAATCAATGCAACAATGGTCAATGTTGAAATGGCAACTCTTATGAGAACTGTCATATGAATTGTTAATCTGTGATCTATTCTGTGCGCATAGGTCAAGGAGAAGAGATGGAGCGTATGTTATTTTAATTTTTTCACAGATAATAACATTCAGGTGGAATTTAGAAGTGACTGACGCGGGCAGACGGACAGGTCAGTTCATTGTGGCGGTCACCGCCGCCGCGTGTGGTGCCGAGGGATCACCGAACGTTGCCAGACGAAATGAAACGGTCCTCGATATCGTGCCGCGATAGGACGATTGATACTAATTCGGCACAGGAATCCCACGGGAGAGGCTACGCAAAACTTTGTTTCTGGAAGTTCAGAAATACCTATTTATTAAAAGATAACATTTGATTTTGTTTGATTTTACTTTTGTGTATGGCCTCAAAATAATGAAAAATAATATTTTTTTAATACAAAAGTGGTGGCGCAACGTTAATGAAAAAAATAATCGAGTCCGTCCTGCTAAACCGATGCGAAATGGAACTAATGTCACTAAAATATTGGTGTTACTTGACCCCATTGGCTTCTGAAACCAAACAGCGGTGTCGCTGCCCCATGGGACAACAGACGAAATAGTTTGTTGACCCATCGGGCGACAACATCGAAGCACTAGTTGGATGGAGCCGAAGAAACCGGGGAGCCCCCTCTTTAATCGGTTCAGACGCTGCGACTGAAATATTATTCACGGTAAATTCTATAATGTAGGTAGGCTTATGATTTCACCAAGGATGTTATAAAGCTCCATAACCGAAACTATCGATTATTTGAAATAAAAATATACCCGTAACTGAATCCGATAAAAAAAGTTTCGAATAATTTCGATAGGGGCCGAGACTAAATAAAACATGTTATGACGGGTTTGAGCCGATAAACTTATTATTTTATTATACGATTTTTCTTTATGATTATAATAATAATACCTAGAAAGTCAAACTGTTATCTTATAATTACATTATATATTTTTTAAAGGTATTAAATCATCTAATATTCGTAACCGAAATTATCCGAAACAATCGGATAATCCGAATTTATTTCATATCTGTAACCAAAACCGGTAAAATATACCCAAATCCGACAGCCATACCTAAATTCCACTGCATGAGTACCGGGATTGAAACTAGGTGTACACCGCACAGGAGGCAAAGTAACAGTATTATATAGTAGCCAGGAGTAACTAGCCCCGCCAGTTCAGTAGAGTACACCTCAAGGGTAGTTTGATGGTACTCCAAAGGTGTATAATCCCATGCACTAAAAATATAGGCGATTGTTGTGAAACTTGACAGCTTTGATAGATAGCTGTCTTTTATAAACTCTGTACAATAGTTAGATGTAAATAGCCCATTCGTATCTCGGTACTGGCTCCTCGGTGTATGATTGAACTGATTCAGTTTTAAGGTTATGATGTTCTCTGAGAAATATGTCATATAATTTACCTCGATGTTTACGCAGTGGATATTGACGCGGGAATTGTGGCCGTATTTTGAAAATCTGTAACATTTAGTAAATGTATAAAGTTTTATACTCGCATTTGCATTGTTTGCTGAGTGTTCATGTAGAAACTTATATTAGCATTCTACCGACTGGCATAGTAGGCGTTTAAAACGGAATAAAATAATATTAATACTAGTGATTCTTTCTTTAAATTTCCCGCGTTCTGCATTTAATTGGTGATCTAACGAGGAAGCCATAATAATGAGGCTTATTGTTTATCAAATACTAATAAAGAATTGTTTTCAAAACTTTTATGATTGATTCTAGCAGGAATATATTAGGTACTCAAGTAAGTAAAGGTGGTTTTTTGTGTTAGCGCGGTGCACCACATGGCTGTAGTACACAGATGACGGTCCAGACGACGCGCGACGCGGTGGTACAGAGCAGTGTTGCGACGAAAAAGATGCGACCGTATCGCCGCAATTGTATATTTGTTTTCTTGTCTTTACAAAAATTAAGTTTTATACTATGGATGTTTCCTTGATAATTAATTCAATATATCAGAAGAATATAAAATATAAAAGAATATAAAGCGGCAATATTATTTATAATAGATTACATTATGAAATGCCTATTACATGAACTGAACATTTTTTTAAACCGAATACAAAAAAGAAGGAGATTCTCTATCATTTTGTTTTTTTTTATTGGTTCTTTCAGAACTCTGTTATATATTCATCGATTTGATAATATCCTTTTTTGTTTGACAACTCCAATTTGGTCGCTCTTAATTAAATAAAAAATGAGAAATTTGAAAAATATGCGACGGAACAAATAAACTTACCTTCGAGTTGAAGTCAGTTTTTTGTTAAAATATTTATTTTTGTAGCAAAATTAAGATAGCTTATTAATTTGTATTAGTGTGTATAAACCTTGCATGTTTGATCTGCTACGCGTATTCATCACTGAGGAGACATTTGAATTTAATTTGTTTCAAACGTCCATTATAATTGGTTAATTTATAATACACCATGACAAAAGTACTTTCCTTTTGGTTTATGGGGCGTAAGTTATATTTCATGTAAAACGAGCGCTGGAATCACGAGACAAGCCACAGATAAGCACATCGTCCACGCGTAGGGTACTAACTGCGGTGCAGGGCCCCATGTGTTCCGACTGCCCGTCGTTCAGTTGATACATGAAGAACGGGGTAGTAAAATAAAGATAGAAGAGTGATAAATAGAGCTTACACCTCGAAATGTATGCCGTGTGTCTAAATAAAACACGTTTTATTTATAATTCTTTGTTATTGTCTTTAGAAATTAATCTGTTTCGACATTGTGTGCCGTATAATATTTTCACTATATGGACATCCGATTCGCTCAACTCTGTAGTGTGGCCCATAGACATTGTTCTCTGCCACAAAATGTCCTGAAATAAAATTAAAAAATTTTTTTTTGGCTTTGTAAGTCCATCATATTTTAGGAAATTATTTTTCTGTAACAGATAACTTTTTTGTGTAATATATTTTTTAATACATTCTAAAAAGAGATTTAATATTACAACTGCAACTGAACATAAATTGACCAATACCTTTTTGTTGTGACGGTCAAATTTGTTGATGTTTTTTTAAATTAAGTAGTTTGTAATTTTGTATTTTCGAAGTTCAATCCGTTGTCAGCGTTTCGCTTTAGAAAAACTACACATCCCGCTCAGAAGTAGCACCGGCATTTTTTACGACTGGCTTTTTCTAGTTCTAATAATTACAATACTAATTTATAATTGTTTTATTTGGAGACAGATTGCATTGAAACTTTACTTATCACTTAGATGCTTACTGTAATACATCAGTGAAAACGACAAAGAAATCGGTTTAGCCGTTTCTGAGATTACCGCTTTAGACAAACAGATAAAAACGAACAACCGTTATTGTGTGTGCTACTGCGTTAATAAAGGCTCCTAATAATATTTTTCCTCATATGGCGTTCATATACTGAAAGGGATGAGTTAAATTTTATTCTATGTATAGATTATTATCAATAAATTTACCACCAAGAATGATTGATTCTCCAAAATATGTGTATGTATTTGTAATTACAATGCTTTAATCGCGGAATGATATAGGAGTCCGAATACGAAATATCAAAATTATCGAACTGATGGTTTTAATGGACATACGGCGCTTGTAAAAGGCGCTTTTAGATAAAGTACTAGTAAATGTTGTAATTTGAAAAATGGTTGAATAAAATCTAAAATTTAAGTTGTTATTAATTAAATTACTACAAGTTGAATTATTTCATGCTTATTGAATTTTTCCAACGATTCTATTTCGCGCCACTTTTCCACAGAGTTAAAGATTAAAATCAAACATTCCGGTTCACAGATTAATGTATAAAGTTTATAATACACCATTGACAACTTTATGAAAATGTAATAAAAAGTCTACCAATGGTCGGAGTTCTGACATTTCCAATTCAAGAATTAGTTTGGCGTTTTAACTACATATTTGTAAGTCAACGTAAGGTTAGTATCTATTGTAGTAATCGGAAGAGATTTTCACGAATAGAACAAGCTCCCAATTTTCCTAACCCCCTGATGGCATACCTGCAGAGGTTGCACAGTGGTGCCTCCAAGCTTGCACGTCCGGCACGCGAAGTTAGCGGGCGCGTGCGTCACGCTATTAAAGTCGTACGGTATGTGTTCCAGCCAAGCTGACTTCGGTGTTTTGTCTAGTAAGCGCTCCTTACCTAAAAATTAAAAAAAAAAAAACGCCCACGCCCCCCCACCTAAACAGGTGTATTGGTTAAAAATTAAAATATATTATACAACACATCTCCAAGTCGGGAAAGATTAAGGTGC
>DWPT01001997.1:0-17141 GCA_018251895.1 Agathymus mariae mariae | reverse complement strand
CATAACGCTATTCAGTAAGACAATCAATTTTGAGATTAAGACATAAACCATCTTTTCATTTCTAAACAAATCACATAATCGTTTATGGGATTAGACACTAAATATTCATCAAAAATAGTTTCATTTTCATGTTAATAGTCCACAAACGAGCAGAAGAGCCACCTGATGCTAAGTGGTCACCGTCGCTCATGGACATCAGCAAGATCAAAGGTATCACTGATGCATTGTCGGCCAGGGAATGAGTAGGTAAGAAAGAAAGTATGCGATATAGTTATAAATTTAGGTATATATTTTAAAATAGAATGATATGGAGTGGCTTTTATGGCAACCGCTACTCCGTATACCAATTATCGAAGTAATAAATGGTATATTATACTTATAGTAGGTATATCATTACTAACGTTTTATATGAACAACATTTAACAACATAGTATTTTAAGAAAAAAGGCTTAAATATATTAAATTATTAAATACAACAATTAGTGCTCGACCATTTGGATTTTCAAAACGTTATAGGGTTTTGGGTGTCACGGATGTGGGCGTTGATAGTGACGTTGATGACTCACCTACTCTTGGAGGAAATTATGTGTCTTGGCTATTTACTTAAAAACGTTTTCTCTCTCTCTCTCTCTCCCTCTGTCTCTTGCTCCTTTGTCGTCTTTGTAAAATTTTTGGTGTCATACCATAACCTGATACTGATTATTGAAAAAAATCCAGTGACTATGAATGTCGAATGTTAAAGTAATAATTTTTTTACGTGCGGAACATTTGGTAAAGAATGTTGATAGTTAATTTATCCAGGTAACAAATTTAAATATATTTTGTTGTACCAACACCACGACGTCTATAATTTTATTATGTTGCCACTCACTATTGGTGGTATTGATTACTTTAACAAATAGAAAGATGTGGTTGCGGTAATTACACAATGTTATTCGACGTAATTACATTGCAAAACGTTACAAAAAAGCGCAGTTGGCGCTGCGGTTGCACCATTAAACGTCGCTCCACAAAAATTACCAGCGTAACAGCGATGTGGATGCACCATGAGGAACGAAATTTCACCAACATTTAACGGGCAATTCTACATTGTTATGTGTAAAAGAATTTCTAAAACACATTTAAAAAAATGTCTTCTCCCAGCGTCGTATTGATATCTTTTATGTCATCGTATATACAAAGTATAAAGTTTAATTCATTATCTCGTTCTACGTTTATTCTTCAAAATGTAACAAATAAAAACCTAATATAATTACTAAGAAATGAAAAAGAGAATAATCAATTAACCTTGCCTGTTGTATGTCAGAAATCAGGGTAATGACGTCGCTTTTATTTTATGTAGCGGACATGGATGTAGGGTAACTGAATAATTGCGTACATCATAAGTAATTACGAAGCCAAACAGACGTAAATTGCGGCATGATCAAAGCGGGGCCTGGCAAGGTATAATAATTAGATGTTAGAATATACAATATTCATAGCTTTTATTAAGATAGTAGCTTTGTGGTAGCAAATAGGGTTATAGACGATACACGCTGTTTTGTCAATTTTATATATATACTTCACACACACTTGATTGATGAACGAATCATAGTTATTTTGTCAAGCATCTGAAATTTTAAAGCAAATTTCAAGGCGACACATGGTCGAACTTGTAAAGGTAAGAGAAGATACCTTTACCGAAGATAGATTTTGAGACAATGTATCGTATCGACAAGCGACGATGACGATCAACGTGTACAAGCGTTCAGTTCATGTTTCCGTTCAACTTGATGGGTAACAGGTAAAGAATGTGTAGAACTTAAAGATTTTCATTAGGAGCACCGTGGTTTTGTTGAACGAAAAGATTTGAGCAAAACTGTCCTTTCCATTCCATGTAGGTCGATGTAATGACGCGGTAGTTTCATTTGTGGACCTCATTTAACGTCCAGCGAAGTCATTACCGTTAATAATTTGAAACCGACAAAAGTACGTAAATTTCCGCGTCGGTTCCAAAACTCTTTTAAAATTTCCACCGTAAAATTGTGGACGTCTGTTATGTAAAGAATAGGATGCTCTGAATTGTTTGCGTCGTTTAACTCGATTTATTGTTTTGGAAAAATATTATTGAGGTGATTTGTTACTGTAATAATACTTTATTTTACGTATTAACCTTATTCGTGACACAAAGGTAAAAGTGTAGAATATAAATTCTAGTATAACATTCAACGTATGATTTCGATATTTCCCGATTCAAAATTATGTAATAATATCGAGCTGTATTCAATATCTATTGTAAATGATAATAATATCACTGAAGATTTTATTTATTGGAAATATTAATTTAGGTATACTTTGATATCGTACAATAGCATAGAATACAATAGAAAACTCTTTATTGTACATCATAACAATGACAAAAAATAGATATAAAAGGCGGCTCATAATTTGGAACTATTTATTTCATTTAAAAACATAATTTTTGTTTTTGCCACCTGCCTACAATTTCTAACCTACACCTAAAGTTGACTGGGAGAGAATGCCCTTAGTCACTAAGTCCAAATTTTGTAATAGCCTAGTTAACGTTAACAAAATAAAGAGGAAAGAAATAAATAAATAATTAAGAAACAGACGGCTTTATGGCTAAACAGCGATCTCTTCCAGACAACCTTTAGGAAGAGAACAAAAAAAAAGGAATAAAAAAAACGCAAATGTCTTATAATAATCATAGTGATCGAGAAAAATAAAGAAATAAAAAGGACAATACATACATATCAATATATGCATATTGTATTCTAATATATACATGGGATTATATAAATATACACATGAACAACTAAACTCACTTGTGATATGCTGTAATATGATTACAGCAGCAGGAAAATAGAACAAAAAAAATGTAGTTTATATCCATACCTATAAACAAATATACTATAACTATACGATATATAATACTGAATGTTACATGTATGTATATACATATAAATAACAATGTTAATAATAATACTCTTAATACTTAAATCTTAATACTTATTACTTTTGAGACTATATATCATTTTGTTCATCTACCTCATTTAAACCTTTACTGACTTGTACTTATCATAATTCATAGTAAAAAATCTTAAAATAAGAATACTCAATAGACTGTTACTTAAATTATTTTTAAGTAGGTTTTCACGAGTACTAATTATTTATCATTGGATTATAACCAATGATACCTACCTACCTACGCCTTATGTTTAAAATAACATTGGCTTTTTTTAAGAACGGATTTTCTAGTTCTGTGAATTAGAAATTCATTAATTTATTAGGTATAAGGCTACAGCCAGGCAGTCGAAATATTATTTGTCTGTACTATCCTCTTAATAGAATGTTCATATTAACTTTTATTTTCTATCCTGCGGGACAGAATCCATTCCCCGGGATGAAAATCCTAGATTAAGAGTTATTATATAAGCTCCTGACATGTCAAGTATCATCCAAATCTGTTCAGATTGTAGTGTGATACGTAGTCAGATAGGTAGGCAAAAGTTCCAACAAAATACGTGTTGACCTCTATATAGACAAGAAAGTCTAGTTTCACTAAAATTTCCAAGGAATTTTTCATATACGTATTCGACCCTATTACAGTTAATTATACGTATTATGCCGTCATATTAAGTCTCCTTTGATCGTGCCTGAAAAAGACACATGGATAAGCAATGTAGCTAACCAATTACAAGTTTATAATCATTAATCGCTGTATTAAATCTCTGGCTGAATTTTGCCTAAGAGCCTTCGAAGTTACTTTGAACCCAGACGATTTAATAACCATCGAAATATCGTTTCAAATTATAAACAGTGTGTAAAATACGCGATTAATTACTACCTTTAATAAAGCGTTTGATAACATCTCTATTTTCGTCATGTACTTAAATATTTTCGCGAATCCCTGTATCTATTGCGTTAACAAATCCGTATAATAAGTAAATTCGTGCAGAACTTTTTATAATTTCACTTTAAGACAGACAGATACTTTGTTTGATTGTTAATAAATACTTCGTCTGGCCGAGGAAATAAAATATTACCACTGTACTTGTATGTCCGAACAGTGCTTATTGTAATATATTCAAGTTCTATCTGTCAATAATAAACCTTTCTTCTTGTTTTCGACTCTGCAACTCTATATTATGTAATGCATGCTACTCACAAGAATCAAAGACATTAATTTTGGATTACTATGGACTAGCCGCGTCGCCGGTAGGATTCTCTATCGACAATATTATAGGATAGGTCTGACTTCGCAGATACTTTTTCAGTGCTCATATACATATATTGCATAAAGAACGGTTCATATTATATAAGACCGGTACGTTGTTTGGTTGTTGGTAGTATTAGATTTTTGTTAAGGAGATGTTTAGAAATACTTTTTCCTTCATAAACCAAGTTATGTTCATATAGAGGTACATAGAAGGGTGTATGGGACTGAATCCGTTCTTGAGTCCAAGCCAACTTCCCCTGCTCGTGGATTACAGTGCGGACAATAATAAGATGAGGTAATACCAGATAAGCTCTGTAAAAGTCGCAAAGCATAAATATTCAGTTTAATGTTGACATTACTCATGTTTGGTAGCAGGTTTTTTGGCCATAAGAGCTAACAACTCTTTTATAGTCAACCTTGAAGGAGATTCAGTGTTTTGGTTTTGGAGAGCCAGTTAATAAGCGGGTTCTTCTTTCTTGGTCATTAACACGCCGGTAATGCCTGTCCTGTCAAGGATATTCGAGAGTAGCACAGACTTCTTACTATCAGGTAGCCCGTGAAGTGAGATTATTTTTAGAATACAATTAAACGGACAGCTGAAAAAGTGAAATTTCTGACAGACGCCCATAAACCCGTTAGCGCCCTGAAGCATCACTTAAGAGTTTGCGAGATCGCCAGAGACATCATCAATATCTCTGAGGAACAGAAAATTTTTGGTGAACACTAAATTCTAATTTGCTAAATTCTAATTGCTTATTTTTTTTCTAGAATCACTACATAGTATGATAACTACATATTCGCCGATTGGACGCCATATTTTAAAATTTCCATTTCATATGATTGTTATTTTGACACGTGATTATACGTTATCCTATAATCCTTCACCGTTCGTCATATTATAATATTTATAGAATTAAAAATTCCTTAGAGTAAAAAACCTCTTGCGACGATAAGAGGCACGTCAAAAACGTCGTTATTTTTGACATGTCAGCATAAAAAGAGACAAGTTTGTGATAAAACATTGTACTAACATAAAAGGCAGATTGATGTGCGTATAAATCCAGTAATCTTACGGAACTCGCTCATTGAATTAGAACCTTAAAGAACGTATTCACTGGAAACAGGAAGGGCATTCAATGTATATATTTGATGACTCAATTTGAAGCGTTGCATAACAATAGTGTGACAACTAAATATCCTTACCTACAAATTTTTACTGCAATAATTTGTTATTTTAAATCGATCTCGCTACATATAATATATTCCGTTTATGACACAAATTTCAAGACTATGGTTGCAGTTTTCCAGTATATTGGTAATTGTAGTAATCTAAGCTATTAAAGTTACTTTGTATTCAATTCTTGACATTGTACAAAACATTTATTCTATATCCTAATTTGGGCTACAAATATAGAGTTTTTGTTTTATGTATGTTTCCACAGATGAGTCTCTTAATATCATATGTTCCAAATTTAGGATTGTTCTACTCAGTAGATTCAGAATAAATAGACTGTGAATTCACGTGTAATCCTATAGGGGATTATCCATTTGATATTCATGTTACTAAAATAAGTAATTTACTTCATAGAAATAGTATAGCACTGTAACTTATTCTTACAGTATAAAGCGCAATTTTCAGATTCTTATTTATGTCCAATGTCCGGCAACATTCGACCATCTTTTAAAATATATTGTTAATAATAATAACGTGTATTAATACTACTTTATGATATCAACATTCAAGTCCCGTCCTACACTTGTTTAATAATCCAGTAAAACTTTCACATTTCCATTTATTGCATTATTATTTTTAAAATTATAATCCAATGTTTCATATTCCAGATATTATAGGGTATCTCAAAAATACCCACAAACACTTTCTCGTTATTCAGATATTCAGTTACAATAACCGTTACCATTGCTTACTTAATATTTGTGAATATTATACAGTTCCATTGTAACTGAATATATAGAATTAATTAATCTCGAATATAACATATCGTATTAACTACGGTCACCTGTTCAAAGTTTTGATGTTTGTAGAAAGGAATAACCAACAGAACTGGAAATATCATTTGTATATTGACAAAAGTTCAACTTTACGTAGTAAGTTTAGGGCTCATGTCAAGTTTGATATTATTGTAGGTTATAAGTCAGAGTGGAAAAAAGTGGTAATGGTTTTATGAGCTGATTTTTTTTTCTGCTCAGATAATATAATAATAATTAGATATACCCGTTACATTCTTACCATCGCACTGGGTTGACTAGTAGAGATTGTCAATAGGTATCGAGTTCGCCCATTGTAAAATCTAATAAAGGTCTTTTTCAGTAAATAATAAATAATTACTGTGAACTACAGGTTTAACTTTTATATATTGTAGTAAAATTACTTTTAACATGGTTGACCTGAGAAAAACCTACCTCTCTGTTGGATATACAAGTCATTAATTATTCTATAAAAACGGAACTTTACATTTTCAGTAATTTATAAATGTGTGGAGCAATTTGTAAATGTGTAGAGTATGCAATTAATATTATTTAAAGTACCAAAATCTATTCGATCGACACGAACACATCGACAAATTCTTATTCTGAATTATTCCGTAGTTAATAAGATTCTATAATGGTAAAATCTTCAAAAAGAAATATTTGAGCTATAATGTTTCGCTCGCTAATTATTTATTTCCGGATAATAAAAGCTCATAACTATCCAACTCGAATCTTTTCTTACAATGTGAAGTGCAAAAGCCATACTCCACTACGTTTTCCCAGTTTAATTGGCAGCCTTGACAGTTTTATAAGTTTGTTCATTATTTTACTCTTTACTCCTTCCGCTGGTCTTTTATTTTTCTCTATTTCCGAGATGGCCGGGAAGAAATCTACGTAAGATAAGGCTGTCCATTGTATTGTTTGATGTAATTATTTTTAGCACACTTTTGTTACGAGTATAAATATTGCTTCAATCCTTGCAAATTTACAACTTGCCCCCAAGCTATAAACGCAGTATACGCCACGTAACAGCCACTCGGCACTTACCAACGTGAACGCTCGATATTCCGAGAACTTTCTTCGATACGAGAGCTCAAGGTGCTTTGTTCTGAACTTTAGACTCCGAAGGGTAAATAAGAGTTAAAATCGTGTGTGATGTTCCACAAAGATCCATGTTGTGTTTGTGTTAATCACAGAATGACTTCTTAAGGATGAACATAATTTTTTAGTCTTCTATTTTATTAATTTACAATTTTTTTACGAATATATATTTTGTATAATTTTAGGCAACATACATGTTTTATATTCTTAAATATAAATGCATGATAACATTAAGAGCAAAGAATGGAAGAAAGAATGGTTTGCACATCGTTACTCTCTTCTTTGTTCTTGGGCTAACCGGCACGAAGTTGTTAAGAACCCGTTACAAAAATTAAGCTACATATTCGCCTCAGCAAGTCCCTGTGACGAGATAAGTGATGATTGAAAGAAGAAGTGGCACAATACTCCCAAAGTGTCTATATTTCCATCGTTGCAGAGGATCACTTATTACTATTTATGCTTACTAAGGTACTAGATACAAATAAGGACTGTGTATTATTTAGGCCTTCCGTTGAAAAAACCCCGTAAAATTGAATTGGCATTAAAAATACTTCACGGGTAACACAACTTTGAACCTTTTGAATCGATCTGTATTGCGCGAGCGCCCCGCTCCCGCTCCCTGAGCTAGTCGCCATGCGTTATTTGTAGAAGGCGAGTGTTTTCCTGGCGTATTATTAAAATTTCGCAATTACGTAAGGTAGGTAAGATAGTACTTTATATTTTATTGCTTTTCATATGAACATTTACATTTAATGTATGTTACCCTTTTAGCCAGCTAATTATGGCATTTAATTTGATCATTAACAATATTCTAATTAAATATTATTTTATAAAATTAGTATTAATTTAATTTGCAACAATACGAAGCACCGGATACTGTCGGGTGTGCATGCGGATCGTTGCAAAGTAAACTAATACTTATTTAATAACAATAAATTTCCGCAAAGTAACGCCTAATACTATCAACTATATAATTCTATAACCATATGTAATCCAGGTGAGCAAATAAAGCATAGTTGTTTGATATAAATGGCCTTATTAGTGATCCTAGGCCGTATTGTGAATCCCGTATTTAACTAATGTATTAAGTGCTTGTTTGATATTATAATGCTTGACTTAAGAATAAGGCATAAGAAACAAGTATTCATAAACGTTTTCCAACCTAAGATTTCTTCGCGATGTCTAGAGATATATTAATCATCTACACGTATATTAAAAAAGACTTAGTGCCTGTGGTGTTAGCTTGTCCTATGCAGGTACTGTCTCTATGTACAATAAAGTATACTTGATAATATTTATCAATTACAGATCGGTCATCAATATCTACTCCGGAGAAGAAACGTGATAACTGGTCAGAAGACAGCTTAGTAGCGGTGCTATAGGTGGTCGCGAGGATTGCGTTGGTCTGACGATAGACGACTTAGAACCATTGGTATGCCCTGACTGTGATACAAATTAATATATTTTATTTCAAATATAACATGATAAAGCTGATTCAAGTTCTCACAAAGTCAATCCATGCAAACTAGTGTAAGGTTGAAGACCTATTAAAACACTGTCAGTTTATAAGGGCTATCAAAAAATATACAGTGGATTTCGTTTATTACGACCTTGGCTATAGCGACAATTTTTCTATAGCGACGAATGAATGTAACTAAACTGTGTGTCTCTATATATATCTTTACCTACGCCTGTTACGACTGCCGGATATAACGCCGGAATTACCCGGTCCCTTCAATGTTGTATCCGAAATCCACTATATGTTATTTTTATTATTTTCTAAGGAAATACTGTTGATTTGTTTTACTTTTTTTGGAACAGACGTTTTGGTTTTTTTGTAGTGTATTATTATTTCTTAATTTAATACAATAAATCTGACTAGGCGTTTAAGTGTCGTATTTTGACATTATATTGTATATATAAGAAAATAAACTTTGCTATTCAATAATAAAAAGAACTATGAATGCTTTGAAAGTGGATTTTCCTATAGAAACGTGTGTGATGAGGTTATCTTAAATTTAAATTTTTAGGTCTTATTAAGTGACCGTGACTGATTGTGGCCTATTGCGAAGGGTTATTTTGTTGTTCTTTTCTGCATACATATAGATAACCTACATTACTCATTTACTTTTTTCAATAAATAAAAATAAATATTTTGTTCACTAATTCTTAAATAATGTTTACGCAAAAGATACATTATAATGACATATGGGACGATTAATCACTATCCATCTATTCATTTAAGTAACTTCTGCATTAATATCTTTAAACATTAACTATCTATTAACTATCTTTAAACATTAGAATAATTCGCAACAGTAGTTGGCAACACTTCTGCTATATTCATAACGATTTTGATTCAAAATCCTTCTCGCAAAGGGAAGCGTTTGTTTTAGAAACGTTACGCGGAGACTGCACATAGAATAAAGCAGAGTTTGTTTAGTATTTTAAACTTTTTACAAGTGGGAATAGATTTTCTCTTCACTTGTTCTAAGTCCAAGCGTACTCGGAACAGGAATTAATTATTTGCTGTTCAACTGCTAATTCAACGTGACGTCTTAGGGTTTTTTCACTTTTCCCTTAATAGTCATATTGACAAAACACACTGGTGTTACAAATATTTATGGACAATTATTTCATCAGGCATGCTATTATTAATTAATATTTGAATATTAATATGTGAAATAATAATATTAAACCTGTGGTAAAGTTACGAGTTATTCAAGGACCATAATAGGAGCAAGTCATTACTTATGTGTTCCCATAACCTTACCTGATATGCATAAAAGGCGGTGGAAACATGGTGTATGAGGTGCCATGGTTTTGCACCATGAACCAGATTACTTTATTCTGTATCTTAGTTTTTCACTGCAGCTGCTGCATAAAACTGTCCACGTGAAGCCGTAACTTATTTTCTTCTTAACTCTATTGAATCACTCGTAGTTACTAAGCACTATTTAAATAAATTATTATTTAATATTTTTTATCGATTAATTAGTGAAGTACCTTATTAAATTTGTAAATAAAAATAATAAAATTCTAACTGAAATGATATACTAAAAACTATAAATTTGACAACGTGATGCGCTTATAACCTCAGGCTTGGGTCAATCGTAATTAATCGAACAAGCTAATGCAACATTGAGCGTGCTAAGTAGGAGAATGGATGATCGTTAGTTATAAGCTTACGCACTTTCGTGTCGGTAGGGACATTAAGTCGTGAGTTTTAGTTATTATTAGTGTAGAATCATTTCACCGTAAGAATTATCCGGTATATTAGCTACCAACACAGAATTTGCCTTCTAAATATACATAAACTACTCGTAACCAACATCCACGCCCCGCCATTACGTGATAACACATGTAACATAGCGGCATATTTGTCGCTCATATAAAAATGTACAATGATTTAGTTCGTTGAACTAAACTATTATCTTTATTGTACATGTTTCTGTTTTCTATTTGTCGGTACACGCGACGCATACTAATAAATAATGATATAGGGGTCACAAGTGCCTGTGACCGGGGCACTTAGATCAAACGCCTCTCGCTCTAGCAAATACTTAGTTTGAGTTCCTGCTTTGTACAAATAACTTTTCAAGCTTAGCGTACGTATATTCCAGTTTTAAAACATTTCAAGGGACATTTCAGCCTCACCATAATTAGCATGTCCAACTAATTTATACTCTGACAAATTTTCATAAATACGTGGTAATAATTAACTTCTACATGAGTACGTATGTAGTTAGTACGGATATCGTTGGACTTTGTATCTTACCCTGATAGTATTCATGCATGGAGATAGGTTTATTTACCCGCCGTTACCACCCGCCTTTAAACGCGGTGAAATATTTTTTAACATATTTGGTTGCAATAGGTACCGAAGAGCCATAAACAGATCGTTTCAATCGGAGCCGGCAACCTGTCTGTATCGCCAATGTACACAAATATGTCACAACATTATTGTAGCCATTTATCATTTCAGAAGCGAAGCACGAAGCAACAAAACTAATCCGCGAAAGGAAATGGCGGTTCGTTCTGACACTTCGTTTATCGGAAAACTTCAGTGCGTTTTATTCCGTTTACTGGAATTTACTCTAAGGATTTGCAGTAATAGGTCTCATAGAACTTTAATATCGATTTGGTTGGTAATAAAAATTCAGTAGCATTACCATTCGCGGCTGTCTCCGGCTTAAACGCAACGCGTTTGAATAGATACCTATCTGAATCAGAACCTAAAGCTTATGAAAATCAAAACCTAAAGTTTCTAAACTAAGCTAACTACTTAGACGTAATTGAAGTCGTCAGTGAACTTAAGTTGTAATGTAGCTACAATAAAAATGAAGAGTCATTTCCACTCAATTGAACACCAAGACGTTGAGTACGTTCCAAGTACTTCTTTCTAGTTCAACATGGAACTTAATGGTAACAACCAAAGTTAATGTCTGCACCGAATAGAAGTAAAATATATTTCTTATGTAAGAAAGTTGTAAATCTACAGCTGATATTTAATTTTATTATCTAATCTAACAAAACAAATAAAGAGATACGCGCAGGGTAAAATCCGGTACCACGGTACCTATTTGAAAAATTCGGATTGGTCATAGGTTATATATATATCATATATACACAATTAACTGTTCAACTTAAATTAAGTAAATTGAGATAACAAACACCGGTGACCCAAGTACAAATATTTACCGGTCACATAAATTTGTAATGGCCGGATTCAATCCCGGGACCTCACACTCGGTAGAGAGGGTCACTACCTATTGCGCTAAGGTATGTCTCATTAAAAGTCATTTCCACGTTCACGTCTGTTATCCTATTCTAGGATACACTCGACCATTTTTTATGATCACGGTTGATTGTAAAAACGTAGATGGCTAACCAGATCGGAAAAGAACATTACGACCATGCAGGAGTACCGTTGATACAGAGTCCAGCGACCTCCACCAAGAGGGGCCAGTTAGCGTAACCTCGTCCATGAGCAGGGACGTTGGCTTAGGTTCAAGAATTACACTTTTTATTTAGTAAGAATAAGTATTTCAATTTCAGCACAAAAAGATAGGAAAAATATATTTGTATTGTTTGGAACAATGCTACATTAAGCGAATTACTACAAATGTTCTCTTCCAGTCAAAGTTTCCTTTAAACAAAAATCCTCGAAGACGGATTTAATTTATACGTTATCCGTACATAAAATTTTTGTGATGAACTTTCCTCCATTTTTCATTAAGACATTCAAAAGCAACGAGCTTTTACGTAACTTCAGGGAAAATATTCTTAAATTGCTCTATTAAAACGAATTCATTTCAATATGGCCCCAATATAAAGGAATAAGTTCTTTACAGGCTAAAAATGCAATAATGTTTTCAAAGAAGTTAATAATCTTTTTACACGAAAAACAACAAAGATCAATTACATATCGATATTCAAAATACTCATTGCTTTCTATACTCACTAAGATTCTAATTTAAAAATTGCTAACAAGCAATGTATTACGTATAAAAATAATAAAGTCGATAGGATGCTACGAAAACAATGATAACGTAATAAAAATACCAAATATTCATTTATTTGTTGGTTTTTTTTATGGTAATAGCCGATAAACGAGCAGACGAGCCACCCGATGGGAAGTGGTTCTCGTCACCCATGGATGTCACTGATGCGTTGTCGGCATGTAGGTAGATTATTCTAGTAGGGTAAATAGTACAAAACTAACTCTCGATCTCTCTGTCTGAATGCGATAATCTCAAAAACTATGACATGAGTTTTAATGCAATCTTAATACGGAGTCACGAGAAAAGTGAATTATTTGATATAATAAAAAAAATTAAACTCCTGAAAAATTAATGATTTTATTATTATTTGGGAACGTAAAAATCATTATTCCCGAACCGAAGCTGGCGTATATTACTGATTATTTTATAAACACGTAACTGTAAATGATCTACAATCTTTCATAGTTGATAACAATATTTTATAGTTAATCTTAGGCACGAATCATTAACCTCTGCAATTTAAAGATAGAGCACAATAGAGCAAAGGACATAATTTACGAAGATTGCTAAAATTAAACAAATTTTGAAGCTTTTAGAGTAGTTGACACACTTATTCTCTAGTAAATAATTTAATAGGTAAACTATTTATGATGGGGGAGTCTTCAAAAGGAGAATAAATAGGCTTTTATAAGTTAGTGTGTAGATCTTATCTTAGATAGTATCTTAGACTTCATCACCACTTCCTATCAGGTGGTATTGCTGTCGAGCGTTAACTTATTTATTTAAAAAAGCCAACACACTCTGAGTTTTGCGAGGGTTTTCTTTATTGTTTGCTCTCTGGATGTACACCGATACCGCAACCAATAAAGAATCGATAATTTACCCTACACTTTTACCTGAAGGTATTTATTTATTGGTCACGTAAAGTAATATCCGCCGGGACGGTAATTTAATCCGGTACCTTATTAAGGTCATTACCAGCTAGGCTTCATGGACTGAACATACTTGTATACTCGTATCATGTAGAATAGATTTATTTCACGGTTATCAGTAAAGTGTTTTATTAAATTACCATGCAATAATATATATTATATTTCATTTAAACCATTTTTTTTAATATAATTTTGCAAATCGTATTTATCCATTTTTTTAATTCCCAATCTCTGGTTAATATGACAAAAGCCCACCTACTTTTAACGAGCTTAAAGGTGTTACAATTATAAACATAGGTAATAATGACAGTTTATATTTCTGAAAACCTATTTATAAATATTCCATGCAGATTTTTTGTCTTTTTTCGGTTGTGTACAATGTTCCACCTAATATTTAGTCAATAGCAATTTTAATACACCATAGTATTGTAGTTCATAGCATACACCTACCTACATCTTGTATGTAATAACAATCGCTATTAATATAGAGACAGACAGAAAACGAACATGATGTGCATTTAGGTACGAAACCACTAGTGTTAAATGGAGATAATATTTGGATAGGATTTGAAATTTCGAATCGGGAAATAGCTATAGTTACATGATTATTTCGAACTATCCGATTATTTTGGTTACGGGTATGGGTACGGGTACGGGTACGGGTATGGGTACGAGTACGGGTACGGGTACAAGTACGGGTACGGGTACGGGTAAGGGTACGGGTACTTATTTTATTTTATTTATTCTTCATTGTTAACCTTAAAACTAAGTTACAATGGGCGGACTTAATGCCTGATGGCATTCTCCACCAGTCAACCCTTGGCGAAGGTTAAAACTTGCGGTAGGTGATAAATGAAAAATATATATAATATAAAACATAATATTTACATATCTACTTATATTGACATAACCTTATATTGACGTTGAGGATAAGTCATTCATCAAAACAATAATGATTTTAAATTCACATTCGATAATGGTAGATATTTATTATGTCATGCATATTGTACGTCGATATCCACTTATCGACCCAGTCGTGTACACCGTGATCACGGCTAAATAGATCCCAGCTATTAAACATTTTGTGAATGTTTCTTTATTTATTTTGTGAACATAGAGACAGATGATAGAGTTGCGACGTCCAAAGTTTAATGCAGTGCTTAATACAGGATGAATTTGCTCACTTCACAGTTTTTAATGATCTGTACTTTTTGTTAATGTACTTTGATCATTCTTTATAGGATGTCAATCGAAAACTAATTTTAGTAGATCATCAGTTGATACCACGGGGTAATCCACATTAGCGGTTCAGATGAGGAGAACGAATCATTTGCACCATTTTTTTGACCATTATTATGAGGAGCTGAGGAACGCTCTCGCAAGATTTCAAATAGCTGTGGATGAGGTGTACAATAAGCACAGAATTATGAAGAAGACATGAAAGAGGTAATTCAAACTAAGGATGGGCTATGTTCTATGATATAACTGTTTTACATTACAACTAAACAATTATTATTGTGTCGAATAAAACACAGTGTTGGAGCAAGGCCTTGCTGGTGATTGAAGACTATGAAGTCAATCACAGATTGACACGCCATTTTTGTAGAAAGTTGTGCCAACTGATGTCAAGATAAGGTAAACTTACAAAGGTCAGAGACAATTCGGTAGGTTTTTTAATAGATAATTAAGCAAAGAATCATAGACTGCTTCTGGATCCAACACTGTGTTTTAGAAAGATATATGAATATATATTTTTTGAAACCGGCGTAAGAGTTGATGTGCGCTGGGTCAACTCGTGGCTTCTACGGTTATTAGACATCATCAAGGCCGTTTGGGACGGCCTAGAATACTCCCCATAATCTCATACCGGCGGATTAGGATGTCGTAAGAGGCGACAGAAGCCAGCCTGCTTTGTGGTAGGGCTTTACGTAAAGATTATATTATCAGTATTATTATTAAGTCGTTAATATTATTAATGTTATTATTCTTTCCGTGAAGCCTGCCTGGCTAGCTACCACCGTCCTGCTTGAGTCAACCGCCAAACGACTCGTCGTGTTCCGGCTGGGGGCTCGAGAGCCAGTACTTTCTTTCTTACCTTCTTCTCATTCCTGGTCGACAACGCAACAGTTATACCTTTGGTCTTGTCGATGTTCATGGGCAACGGTGACCACTTAACATCAAATGACTCGTATGCTCTATATACTATAAAAATAATAATCAAGGTAAGGATGAACTCGTTTGTTAACTAACTGCCTCTCAAACATTGCACCTGTGGTAGGTTATTCCATTTCACGGTTGATCTTAGAACGAAGGTGTTAGCTAAACACGTAACTTTGTTCAATCGATGTACTCAAGGATAGTTGCTCGGTGCATACCTAGCATAGTACAATAATAGTTATAATTAGTAAAATTGATTTCAGATTCTGCGTTTGGGTTAACATTTGAAACGTTTACTGTACCCGTCATCCCAGTGGATGCGTCAGACCCCGAAACCGGATGTTCAGATCGATTTTGAGAACTTGGAGATGGAGGTCAGCAACTTGTTTTCGGTTAGGTTCAACGGATTAGTTCGGGACTATGTGCGACTGTTGATCTTGTGACACAGTCAAGGGGCAGAGCTCGTGGCATTGTTTTTGAGCTTAGCTGCGGATAAATACATATATCGACGTGTTCGACTAACTGTCAAGTTATATGACCATAATAGTATATAATAAAATAACATATATTTTACATTGATATTTTGTTTTTGATAAATAAGAAACAAAACTTTTCCGTTGTCTTTTTATTTCTTTACCTGTCATTAAAAGACACCATCACAACAGCCAATAATCCATACCGTAAAAAAGACTCTGTGGCAGATCCGTCGATGACGATACTTTGGGGTATCACTGTGCTATATACCCGAGGTGGTATATTATAAACTGCATCACTAGTTATTTTCATTATCGTACGTTACAAACGTAGCCTCGAGTTTCTTGGTTGAAACAAAGTTTCACTCGAAGTTACAATGAAGGTGCGAGAATGAAAAGTGTCGTCATTTATTATAGTAAACAGAAACAGCGGCACGAGTTTCTGCGAAGGTTGAATGTTGCCGAGACCTGGAACGGTCGACGTTGCTCCAATTGATGCGGATTCGCTGCGGTGACGTTATCAACTAGAGCGTCTAAATTTGTTACGCCGGCCGAAGGGCTCCAACGTGACTGATCAACGCACCATACTACTTTATTGACCGTTAATTACAAGTACCAATATGCGAGTGACTGGCGAGTAGAGTCGAGTCGATGTCGATGTGTTTATTACGTACGACAAGTCACCGATCTCAGTGACTTCAGTGTTTCGTAGGTGAATATATAATCGAATATTTCTATCGCATAAATTGTAGCTGGAGTAAGAACA
>DWPT01001996.1:0-17142 GCA_018251895.1 Agathymus mariae mariae | reverse complement strand
ATACCTTTGGTCTTGCTGATGTCCATGGGCGACGATGACCACTTACCATCAGGTGGCTCGTCTGCTCCTTTGTCGGCTATTACCATAAAAAAAATGTAACTAATAACCAATTAATGTAATGCCTCGTATATCCAGTCAAGTTGTTAGTTATACGTAAATTAAAGCCACTCGAAGCAGTGCGTTATATCGTTAATTCAGTAACTTGACACTGAATTACAATCTTAATTAATGTGCATTAAATTCACGTATCGTTGACCAATGTGCGATTTACCGTTAATTAATTAGTTCATGTGCAATAATATTGCCAACAAATCGAATCATTCTTCTCCTTTTAGAACTAAAGAATTATTAAGTAGTCTGCAAAAAATGAGCATTTACGAGACCCCTTGAACCTGAGGTTATAGCATAAGTTTAAATTTAATCCAAGCTACCCTAGTTTGCTCTTGGTGCACCCTACTGAAGGTAGCTGCAGTCTGTACCACCCAGTTAGAGCCCGGTAAAGGCTAGTTACCGCCTGCCGCTAATTGTCACTCTCCTTCTAAATCAATCGTGAAATGTTTTTACGTGGTTTGGTTGAGCTGGAGAACCAGTTAATAAATAAGTTCACTACCGTTTTGGTTGGAAACGCGTCCCTTGTGTCAAGTAGGTTTACGGGTGATCAGTTAAAGTCATGTCCTTTCTTTACATGTAATTGTTTTGTCAATTAACATAAAAAAAATCAGAAAGATAATTCGAACGCTTGTCTGTACTCCCAACAAACCGCCCGTTTTTCGGTCATGTATTTAGTGGATGCGGAGTATGCGGTGGGGTTGGACGGCTATCTTAATTAATGGCCAATACAAAGCCTATCACATCCCCTATACTTGGCAGCGACTCCTACAGAAGAGGAGCTTCGTTCCGACAATAACTGCGATTGCTAATCTTTCATCTTAGTGCAAAGAATTATATTTATAAATAGATTACGCGCTGTTAATGTAGTGTGTTATATTTTATATATTTCTGGTCTGAATTTGTACATTAAGTAGTAACTGTACCTAAAATAATAATCTTAATATTAATTTATAAGTTTTTCATATTTACCTAATACAGTGTAATAGCATTAAAACTGCCTGCAATAGTTTTTAAGATTATCGCGTTCAGATGGGTTTTTTATAATATATACATATTTATATATTGAATTATTTAAACGCTGTAAAAATCGTTATATGTATATCCGGCAGTATAGCTTGTAACAATAATAAAGTTAAATACTTTCGAGGTGTTCACAAGTGCTTATAGTTTGTGGTAACTATAAAATTATTTCGTTATCCTGAACTATTACAATTTTCAAACAACCATGTAACATATTTATTTTTATATAAAGTGACTTAAAACTTTCATTGTTTAAAAAAAAATACTTATACTCGTATGTACCAAAAAATTTGAGAATATTAGGAGAGTACTCCACTACGCTGCTCTGATATGGACTGGCAAAAAGGAACGTGGCAATGGAAATTTATCCGTCTTGCGACATGCATTATCGACTGCAGTCCAGAGACAGCTTGCGCTAATTAACTTCAGTAGCTAATGCGAGTGAACCGCATCGATGCTGAGCGGCGAGGCTGCATACATTGCAGTTTTTGTAGCTAATCCCCGCAAGGTGTACACTGCAAGCTGCAGGGTTGTCGTGATACAGTAATATACCGGCCACGGAGGCGTAGTTTGTGATTTGTGGGCACGGGTATCTTCATTGTGGGCGTTTCATGCAAATATTTCGATATCCCTACTTTATATTAGGTGATTAAAGTTTTATTGTTTATAAAAATAATAGAAATATTCGCCAATAGTTTCTGTTAGGAAATTATATCTTAAATCATACTATCGAAGATAGCTTGCAGATAGTATATTGCTATAAGAGGAACTTTTTCGTCAAATAAATGTTATAGATAAATAAAACACAGAAAAAAATCTCTATCTTACAGTAAAAAGGGAATGGTGAGGCGTAAAACGAAAGATGAATAACATAAAATTAGCACAGATGTTTGCGTTAAATTAAATTTTCTCTGATAAGACAGAAAAGTACAGCCGTGGAACAATGGATCGTTGATGAGTTAATTGTATAGTCCTCAGTGATCGCTGCAAAATGATGTTGCTACAGAACGTTGTAATATAATTGGATGGTGCCAAAAATAAAACACAGGTTGAAAATAAGATCCAGTTTAAATGTAACCATAAAACATTATATACACTTAATTTCTATGTATAGAAGTATAATAGCATTGTCCTATTTTATTTGTGGCAAATTGACTTTTCAAGATACCAGAAATGTTATTGCGTAATATTTCCAGTATTTACACTACCTAACTGCGCAAACCGTGGTCACGGTGCACATACGAATACCATTGGAAAAATATCATACAGCCTGAATATATCATATATAACTTGAATAATGAATCCCCTTAATTTGGTACAAGTACATTTCACGTTGGCAATGAGAATTACGAGTACAATCTTAAAACACTAGATCTGGGAACTGGAGTAAGACTTTTTCTCAACAATAATCAACGTTATACCAATTAGGTAAAAGTCAGATACTTATTAATCCGCTGTAAGAAATCATTTGAAAGTATGGGCTTAGATGCTCGAATCCTTTCTTTTATACTAGCGATAGTAGACGCTAAGTAACTAGCTGGCGTCACTATGAAAGGCTTAGGCGTCGTGTTAATAGTTTCAACTAACGGCGTGTTGCTTCTCACTTGAGTATACAGCTTGGGAGCTATAACGACCACATCTTCTGTTACACCCTTATAATTAGATGTTGATGGCGCGTTTATTTCTACCACCCTGTCGTTTATGTAATTATTTTTAGGTTCTAAAGGTTTTTTTGTTAATAAATCCTTAATTTCTTCGTAAGTACGAACGGTTGTATAAACAGGTGTAGGTGTCGTTGATGGTTTGAATTCTGCAAATTTGCTGCTGTATGGTTCATAATTGTTAGGATATTCTGCAGAGTAATCATTATAGTATTCTTTAGATGTGTCATATGAATTAAGATAATCATCTTTGATTTGTTTAATGTTAAAATCACGTTGTGTGTAATCATTATCAATATTGATTTGACTATTATAATCGAAATTTCCTGCCTTTGTTCTAGAGATAAATTTGTTCTCATAATCTTTGAATTGATTAGTATCTTCTTTATAATGATAATTATTATCGTTATTGGCGTTTGGTTTCATACTAATTTGATTGTTGTTGTCTTCTTCGTCATACCTGACATCCGCTTTGTATCCATTTTCATCAGCGGTGTATGACACTATTTGCATTCTTCCATCTGGGAGTCGAACTCGGTACTCGCCGTTGGTAGCAGATCCACTACTATGCTGCCTATGTGAGAAATCATCGCCTGTTTTTCGATCTTTCACAGTGTATGAAAACGCGTAGTTGTCACCCTGATGTAACAATATATACATATTTAGATACTCCATTAGTAACTACTTTGTCGATATGATGAAAAAAGACTTAATTGACTACCACTATAACATGTAATGTCAAATATTGCAACTTAATTTGCAATAACCCAAATAAAATTATACTAATAATATTTAATTCATTAATAACTAAAACATAATTATAGAGCAAAAATCACTATGTCAGCTTGATTGTTCAACATCAAATGACGTCATAACGGCCAGAACAAGAAGAAGCTAAAAGTATTTGTTACTACTAGATTTAATACTAATTAACTGTAGAAGATACTGGTTTTAGAAAGCTATTTGAAGTCAAATACTTTTACTAATCTGTTCGATGTTACTTAAATTACTAGGTTTTCGAAATCATTAAAATAATATCGTGGTTGTAGAAATTTTCAGTATGTTTGTATCACAATGTAATATTTATTGCTTTACTTATTTTCTATTTAGCTTTGATAAATCATTAAACTAATAATAATGCATATTTTAATTACTTACCACAGTATATTCTGTATCATCATTGCCATTAGCTAGTTCATTGTCCTCATAATTTCTTCTATAATCAGTTTCATGGATCTGTGTGATAAAACTATTAAAATGATTAAAGTGGATGGCAGTCACACCTAAATAATTATTATTGACTCAAGTCGATCTTCATACTTACTCAGAATGCAAAAACATATAAGAAGTTTAATAAGTTTGTTATAAGATCTTTATCTTTTTACCTACGCGCGTATTAATATTGTGTAGTATCTACTAGACCAGCTTGCAATGAGGTCAGAAATTTAATTTAATTTTTAAATATTATAAAAATCACAACTGAACCAATCCTACTGCTGTGGTCCTGTTGATGGAAGCATCAGAATGACTAAGCTAGTCAAATAAGTGTTTGTAAACTTAACACCAGAAAGTGTCTAGATCCATAAATAAGCTGGTTCAAAATTTCCACCTTGACTTCAAATTCGATGCTAGACCGGATATTCGTATAAGGTGAGTAGTCTGCAATTTTGACATAGTTATTCGTCATCGCAGCGAGTTATAATATTTTTCCATATACATTTGATCACATAATTTAGAGAAATTGTTCGAATTAGGACCTATGGAAGGCTCTACTTTACAGCATTTATGCACTGCGATAACTATAATACAACCTTATAATCACGCTGTAGTGGCTTTTGGTTCGTTGTCTGCACTTTGCTCTGAGCGTAATCCGACAGAGCCATGTAGATTGGCGGCAAGGAGGTTCTTTCCTGGAATATATTTTTATATACATTATTTTATGATTAATATAGAAATAATTAAAGCCGGACTTACAAAGTGGTAGCTGTATATTATAATATAAAAATAATATAACAAGAAGAAAAACTTAAACATATAAAAGGTGTTCGAGGTAATGCGATAGACTGGTGTCCAAACTAAAATCCCATTGTGCCCCTGTGTAAGTAAATCACTAGCAAAGGTCATGAATTTTACAGCTAGGTCAAGTGAAAAGGGGATAAACACTAAGCAAAAGGATTAACCTAGCAGAATGATTGAATGTTTTTTTTAATTAGATTGCTAACAAACTTGAGCCCCCTAAGATGGTTACCGGTCAGTACGGTGAATGCAGACCAATCATCAATGGAGCATTGTTAGCCAAGTAAAAGTGGGTAAACAATTTTATTAATATGTTCCATTTGTAGTGTGAGGAAGTGAGCCGAGTCGTCGCCTTGATTTGATGACAAACACATGGTCAGATCTCAACTGCGATTGTAGGTAAGTTGACTCGCGTATTGTAATTAGGGTGCGACCATTAGCAATAAGCGATTTCATGAACTTTTTTTGTGTAATTAAAAAAATGTTTAGTCAGGAAGTTAATGGTCTTGCTGCGCTGGGTACGCATTGTACAGAGTTCCCCTTTATTTAACTCTACTGTTTCTGATATGATTTATCGATAAACATGAATAATTGTACTCGGTTTGCCAGAGCAGCGAGAAATTAATACAGTAAGTAATAGTAGTAGACAGAAAATTAGAACATTGCTATGCGATGTTGCTCAGGATTTCATTGTGTAAGTGGAGCAATCCATAATTGATTATAAGCTAATTTCACGACTACACAAAGGTGCACTGGCGCCAGATCTCTCTTGGAATATTTAACGTTTAACGTTTGTGTGAATGTTTTTTGGAGGTGTGGAAACACAATTGAATCCAGATGTTACTTGTCCATGGTGCGTTTTTCTTTGCCTGGCTAATTACTAATTAATTAATTACTGTCATAAATCATCGATAAAGTTAAGAAACTGTGAGCCCGGATGGAAGTTGAATGCCAGTAGCATCTCGAGCACTTCCCTGATTCAAATGGTACGTGTATCTTTTCCACCTAATATCGTTAGATAGCAGTCGTTCTTGTCGGAGGTATTCGGCAGGCATAATAACTTAGTGCAGGTTTTTGGAATTCTCCCTACACTCTATGCTTCCTCAATCATCAGAAGCGCCCCGTGTTATAATGGGACGTTAATGCGTCTATTCGTAATGCTAATTTAGTGGCCACACGGTTGGAATTGATTTCGTGATATTATTCTTTCTACCACTGGTCCATAAGGCGTATGATTGATTATGGCGCCATTGTTGCAGGCAGGTGTTGTTCTCTTTTAAGCCTGATTAATTCTGCTTTCACTTTTCAGGATTATATACATAATTGTTTTCTCAGACCGGCCATGTTTACACGGCTCGATGGAAGGATTTCTTTATTGCAAATTTGGTAGAACTTTATGTATTATGTTTATATGAATATTGAATGAGAATTTGCCCATGTCTATATGTTTGTTCTTAATATGATTATAAAAAATGCACTGTTAACCGTAAATAAGTTAAAGTAGCAATTAATTAAATTTGTGTTATCTTTACAAAAATTAAAATTCATTTATTCATATCGTGTGGAAACCACTGATATACTTTAGCGAACTATTTTTATGTATATACTCTAATTGTAAGTACCCTAATTGTAGTATTTCGGAAAGGTACTTTGTCATTTACTGTTAACTAATATGAATTAAGGATCACCGCGTACGGGTACGACGCTTTTATTTTGCCAAATGTAAGCGTAACAGCGTAATCAACAATAAAACATGGCATAGGAATGATTAGGTGTTTCATATAAATATATTAGATGGTTTGATTAAATCTCAAGAAACAGTTTGCAAAATGACAGAAATAGATAATTCTATACCAAGTGTGAATTTGTGTATTTTTCTGTAGGTATCTGGCGAGTGATTTCTGGAACCACGTCATCTACTTGAAAAATTCTATTAATAAGGTTTTTATTCTGTAGGGGCATAAGTTAGATGTGATTTATATATTAGTATACAATAATTGAGTAATAAAATTTCTGAGGGTTAAATCAAAAAATTTAACACAGTGCATACAGACGAGTGTATAGAATGCATAAATATGCCAAATCTATTATAGTCTTATTTGAAGCCCACGATGAGAATTTGAGACCTCTCCGACTAACATACTCTGCTTCATGACATGTCTTTGGATGATGAATGTTTGTCGTAGAGTTTAAGGTTCATTTTCAAACAGTTATTGTAACGATATGGTATGAACGTCGATGCGACGCACAACGGTACTCGAGCTCTCATTTGCCATTACAACTCTAATTATTCGAGTTATGCGTGTATTACAATTTAATTTACTCACGTCGGTGAATAAAAACATATTGAGCAAATCAGTACACCTGCTGTTCAGTAATATTCAGAAGTGAAGTTTGCCAATTAGTACTTACTAAACCAAACAAAGTCCAGCAAGATTTTGATATTATCCTCCACATGTTGGTTATCCCAGCCTACCATTGAGATAGTCAAAACAAAAATAAATAAAAGCTAAATAAAGTTAAGATATCCGGCAGCTTCGCGACGGGATTCACTATTACCACATTATCATCTGAAAGAGTGATCTTACGAGAAGTTTTGTCCCGCTTCTGTACACTCAATTACCGACCATTGAGCCACTTGAATAGATCCAATGAATATGGATTACCGGCCGATTCGAATCGACTCCATTCACCTCATTAACGCTTTTGTTTAGATTGCGCTCGACTGTTCAACGGTCGGTAGGCTGTTAGTGTGTTTATACTGATTAATGGATTATGGAATAAGCAAATAATTGTTTGTCTGTTAAGTGGAATTGCAGTAAGACATTAATTGAACTATATTCGTTTAAAGTCCATAACCGATATATCATTATTCAGGAAGACTGAAATGGATATCGGAACCCACAGTGTCGAGCAAAGTGTCCTAGATTTGACATTTGTGTTACAAGTGAATTTGTTAACTGACATTGGTTTCTTGTAATGTCATATCTCATTAGTGTACCTATATGGTCTACCTACAATACGGGAAACCAACACAGGGTACTAAACGCTGAGGGCAAAGAGTGTTTGAGCGTTTGTTTTCAACGGACATCAAATAGGATGAGATCGTCTGTGTTACATTAAATAAAATTATTTTGATGCATAGAGATGTTTGACTTTGCCAGTACTTGTCCACTGACCTCATAATCACTGTATCTGTTATCAGCTTCACCTTTACCCCTAAACTTGTCCACGACTTCAGCGTACGGGATTCTATCCGGATAGCTCGCGCCGTCGTAGGCGGGCACGGGCAAAGGTGCCACGCTGTACGCAAGTGGTTCATACTCGTATCTAGAGAAGAGTTGGCTGAATTAATTATACATCCACAACCATAATTTGTCATAGGAGCGCCAGACAACAAATGGATTCAGCGTTTTTTTCTTAGGCGGAAACGCATCTGTGCTACCCTAGTGACCATGCACAGGCAATGGCGATTGCTGTGTTATAAAAACACGTTCGATCCTTTAAACAGATACCAAATAAGCTTAAAATGATTAAACTAAGGTGTATTCAAATCAAGAATGAACATGCATTTACTACCGAGTGATTACATTGTACTACTGTCAATGACTGTCCTTATTAGAAATGATCGATCACGTTTTTCAGTGAAGGCAAACATTGTAAGGAAACTTGAAAGTTCTAACGTTAACGGATGTACGAAGTGCCAACTATAAAGTACGATGGACTAATCATGGTAATCCATCGCTGTCTTTTTGCTGGATTTGGGTCTCCTTCCTTAATAAGGAATAAAGACCTAATTCAACAACGCTGACTCATTGTGGGTTGGCAAACTTTACGCACCTCTGAGAAATGTTCTCAGTATTTAAATCATAGGTGCGGGTTTCCTCACCGTGCTATGCTTCACCAAAGCAAGTGATGATTAAGTTCTAAGAATAGCACGGTAATGTAGTGAAAAATATTTACCTCGTAAGGAAATCAGGCTTGAAAGCGACGCGACTAATCTGAGACTGTTCCGCTACAGAGTTATTAGGTGAATTTGTGTTTAAGTCACTGTTGGCGATGGATTCCATGAGGGGCCGTGTCGTTACCACTAGGGGTAGCCGTGGTGGTGGAGCATCATCGTTTGGAAAAAGCACCGGCCCTTGTCTAAGGATAAAGTGGAATTTTTTTTTCATAGCACAATACCAAATTTAAGTTATTTATTAAATATACTCAGACTTAATAAACAACGGTTACTTTCATTCATTAATTCAGTTTCAACAAGACGGTTGCTAAATCAATAAAAAAAAACATTCCTAATTAAGTATCAGTGCTTAATTCATAGAAGTAGATGGTAGATTTGCAATACTCAAAAAAGAGCGTTTTGTTATATTTATGTTAGAGCGAGATGAGTAGATTCTTTAATGCGAATTACACCTTTCAATCCTACATCTCATTGATCCGTAGAAGGCTAGGGCTACGAGAGACCACCATCCATTGTCATCCATCTGCATATTTCTGTTGAGTTCTTAAACTTTAGTGACCAATGTAATGATCATAACCTGATCTGACCCTGCAAAAAATCTTGCTTGGCCTTATTGGAAATCTGTCTTATTTAAAATCATCTAATGATTGAAACTCCCGAGTATCACTCTAGCAGCCTTTGAAAAGAACAGTTCGTTAACAGCTGAATTAGCGACTTCAGATAGCGCTGGGGTAAGTACAAAAATTTCACCATCTTGTTTTTTAAGTGAACTAAAGACCCTATTTTAATTAAAAAAGCAATACAAGAGAACTGTTGGCAGTTTTCACTATTAATGCTAATGACCAACAATAGTTCCCGAGCGCTTAATGGACGTAGCTGTACATTTGTTTGAATGCAGTCGATTCAAACTTAGTAGATTGATTGGTGTTTTACTTAATGGAATGCCCTTCGGACTTCTGTTGGGGCTTCAAATGGGTATTGCGGTGGGAAAGTTTTGTCTGAATACAAATATGTAACTACAGTTCATATCGATAGTTATTGAACAAATTCAATATTTCTACAAATTGATACAGTGCGCTTAATGAATGATTTCTGAAGACTTTTAGAGTTGTACGTAAATCGACGGTGACAACCATTTCAGTGGGGATTTATTTTGTTGCGAGCCTAATATTTCTATTTTACCTTATTATTTTAATAGCCCATATAACAAATATTGTAATAAAAAAAATTACTTAAATTTGATCGTGAATTTCCTGGTTTCGTCTCCTATTTTTTTACCTTTAGGGGTGATATTTTTTCTTACAATTTAAGTGGGACCAAATGGAAAATATACTTTTTCCAACAAAATAAATTAGCCAAATCGGTTATTCAATGATAAAGTTCTGGGGTAAAAACACAAAAGAAGTACAAACGAAAATGCGTATCCCAGCACTGTTATTTGATCTATGAACGACAGATGAAAAGGCAGACGGGCCACCTGATGGTAAGTGGTCACCGTCGTTTATAGGCATAGGCAACATCAAAGGAGTTACCTATGCAGCGTCGGCGCGGGATAAGAGCTCTTTTTACACCGTTTTTGAGGATCTTCGAAAATGCCTCAGAAAGAAGCTCGTTCCACAATATGCATGTGAGTGGCAAAAAGAAACGCGAGAATCGGACCATGGAGGATTGCCACGAATCCGGGCGATGTGGATGGCACTTTGTTCGTCGGCGACATCGACAGACTGACAAGCAATCTCTGTAACATTGAAGTTATCTAGAAATACTTTAACGCTTCCATTAATTACAGTAATTTCTTTATAGATAAATTATCACAGTACCCAAAAGAATGAGACAACATCCTTGTTAGATAATTTTTCCTATAAAAAGAAATATAATTGGTCTTATCGTAATAAATTTAACGGATGTTGTACAGAAGTTATTATCTGGATCACATCCGTTATATGGAAAGAAAGTAAACATATTTATTCTGCCATAACAATATGGTACCTACTGCGTCCAACATTATGCGCGTATTATACTATGAAATTAAACTAAATACAAACAATAATGTTTGGAAGTAACTGCAGTCCACGTCATACCACTGACGGAAATTACCACTCTTGGAAATTGCTGTAGGAAAACATATTGATTAAGATCTTTAAGAATCAGAGGATGACAGTGATGGTTGTTCAGCGGGGTAGTTAAACATGATAGGGAGATTGGCTTGAACTCAAAAATCTCTTTTCTGCAGAACAAATATTTAATTAATCTTCGGTAACTTAGTAGATTATCTGTTCTTTGAGAGTAATTATAGTTAGAACTTACTTGGTAGTCTCAGGCTTTTTCAGTAACTCGAGATACTGCTTGATATTATATGAGTGGTGGTTGAAGTTCCTGGGGGAGAGGAGGCTGGACGGTGTCGCTACTTCATCTGTCCAGGTTGTAGACAAACAAAGAAGAAAGGAGAAGAACACCGGCGTCGACTTCATTACTGTCTGAAACTATATTTTAATTTATTATTGCTACAGAAGTAACTGTTTGACATGCGATTCACTTACAGCAGCTATTGAATCGACCACAGATTAATAATTCCATTTTAAGTGAATTCATCCACAAATTCATATTGCTACTCCTGAATACCGTCGTGGAAAGGATTGTGGACACATACAATACATATTCACTACAGGTACTGCGGTTTCTAATCCCTCCCTCATCAGTTGAGATGAGTGGTTCAATAACTTATGATTAGGATTTGACGTATGTCATTAAAAATCATGCGGACATTGTAATGGTTTCTGATGACACATCAATTCATTACACATTATATAATACTATAAATACATATATTAAAATTGTTAACGATCGCTTTCTGTACAAAAAGAATATATCAGAGAAACTACTATAAAAGGTATATAATAACATAATAAAACCCAAAACAATAGTTGTTAGAATTTGTGTCTGTTCTGTGCGTTTGTGCGTGCTAATTTCAGAAATGACTTAACCAATTTCGTTACGGTTTTCATTAATGTACTGCAGTAAGCGTCACTTAATACTTAAAGTTTGTTACATTACAATCCGTCCATAAATAAAAAAGTTATAAATTTAATTTTTTTTTAGTTTGCTAGTTATAAATAATTTAGTTTTTAAGGCCAAACAAACGGAATGTATAGGGATTTGGACAACAAATTTAACAAAATTAGTTCATATTTGCATTGCAGAAAAGAGAAACATATAAATGAAATAATGTGAATTTTTATGAAGAATAATAAGTGTAGGTACTCACCGTAGCCTCTCGGTACATTTATAGTGATTCAGCATATAAACGAAACAAATTAAACATGTTCAAGCAGGAAAGTGATACAAATAAACAGAGAAGATGCATAATTTGGTTACGTCTTGATAACGCCTTCAAAATGTACAGCGATCTTTTATGGGACTCGATTTTCGTTTTTACAACATTGGTCTTAAGTTGATACTTGATTTGCCTATCAAAACTTTTAAACAACGTGTTGAATAACTGCTTGTAAGCACTTAAACATCCTTTATAATTAAGTGTGTACAAGGACACCTGTTGATAAAAAAGATATGCGAGGAGTCTCCTTCATTGTATCTTCTATTAAATGCTAAAGCACCATTTCGGAACGATAGTAGAAGCAAAAAATTACGCGCATAAATGTATTTACAATATACATAAATGACGTAGTGATTTTAATTTACGGATTATTTGTTCGAAGGATAGCGTGGTCGTATTGTTATTCATAGTTGTATACTTAATAGTTAACATATAAGCCACTTCATAAATTCATAAACTTAATGCTCGTAGACGTACGGCATACGTAAGTAATGGCAGGTGGTAAGTTATTAAATTAGTTTTTAATTATGTACAACGTACATATTATATTGCAACTATTTATATGAAAATATTTCGTTGCAAATGAGATTCTCACCATTGTAAAGCTGTGTAATATGTAAGGTTGATTTCATGGTAGTTTAGAGACAAGCAAAAAACTACGCACAAGCGCCCGTCTGTGTGTACTTAGTGCATTATGAAATTTATTAGCGTAACGTTAATTCAATTAAAGACTCTAGAAAGTTCATTGTGAACCTCACCTAGATACTCGTAGCTGCAGACTCTAAAACAATCAGAAACTAATAAGATGTGCGTTGCATTGTTGAAGCTATAAACTTTATAACACTTCTCACGGAGATTAGTAATCAAAGCATGTGTTACATTTTTTACTAAGTAAGTAAGTTAAGGACTTCATAGTAACGATTGTTGTGTGACTATGAAATTAATGCGTTCGAAGCGACCTAAACGATGCGGGAAGCAAGTGATTCGATAACAAAGGCTTTTTTTTTACATAAATATTTTCTCCGAACAGGGAACGACCACAGAAACCCTCATTCGACAGTACTTTACAGTAGCTGAACATATTTTTTTACATTACCGATGCGTTGCTGGCCAAGAAGTAAGAAAAAAGAACAAAATAAAGTACTAGCTTTCAAGCCTCCAGCCGGAAAGCGACTTGTCGTTGGGCAGCTGACTCAATCAGGAGGGTGGTAGCTAGCCAGGCAGGCATCAAGGGAAGATAATTTATCAGTAATAATATTAATAACATAATGATAATATTCGTAATATAATCCTAACCTGACCGGACTCTTACGCCTCTTACGACATCCTGTTCTACCAGCATAGGATTGGGGTCAGTATTTTAGGTCTTCCCTATACGGCCAATATCTAGAAGATTTCGCCCTCTCCTCCCCAGATATCGTAAAGATAAGTAAAGTAAATGGAGTAAGGAAGTATGATCGTGGTTACTTAAGTCAAATTACTGGCGGCTAACACGGCCTCATTAAGAAGAATTATCGTTCATGAGGACGCGGTTGGAATCACAGATATGATTATTTTACTTGAATTACTAGACTCTTCAGGGTGCGGGATAAATATGACTTCTACATTTCGTATTGTATGAAGTTGCAAAAAATAAAAAAACAGAACCTCTAATCACTGGCATGTGTGTTTGTATTTCAAACGGTCTATGGCACCCTAATCTCTAAGTAAAAACTTTTCATATGCAGAAAACATTTAAAAATACATTTACAGTACGGGACCATTAGATATGTTCGACTTTAACTTTCCACTGAAGTGGCAGTGGGCGAGACACAATTAGGAGAACCGATGGCCGTTGGGGAGGAAAGGTTCTCGAATGGCGACGACGCACCGGACGACACTCAGTGGGTAGACCCGCAACGCGATGGAGCGACGATCTGGTGAAGGTCGCGGGGTACCTCAGGCTGAGGGCAGGGCAGGACCGATCGTCGTAGAGATCCTTGGGGGAGGTCTGAACCCAGCAGTGGACGTTCATCTGAGATGATGATGACTTTAATTTGAAGTTGTTATTCATCAGTATGACCAATATGACTATTGGTTCCAGCTTGAATTACCTTTGATAGGGAAAGCTAATCACTATTTCTCAAATTTTAGCAGCAAAATACGTTTTTTATAGCCTTATTACAGATTTATAAGATAAGCGAAATAAATAGCACCCTTCTAACAAAGAATATCACTATTTAAATCGCAAAATAAACAAACAAAGCCGACAAACAATACACAGACAAAAAAAATCCAGTCGGCCCAATCAATAGCTGAAATAAAAAAAACCTAAAGCTGCCGGTATGGCATTTGTTATCTTGATTACATCATTGTCTTCGGTGCGAACTCGGCTGTCACAGATAGCGGCCATATTGCGCGTTGTCAGGGCAACGTATTGTTTCCCGCGCTCGCGTGCTGAAATAGAGATTTGCATACTCGAAGTCGGCGCGAATTTTTGACGTAGCGCCTCGAGCACACTGGCTTCGTTTTTAGATCTGTTTATTAATGTAGTTATCAAAACAATGTCGAATATAGCAAAACAAGATTGCAATGCATTTTTAAGCAAGGACTGAATGACTTTTCTGAATTACGTTGATATACATCCTAGCTGTTCAACCATTCATACATGTAATCTTGCAGCTCTTGTCTATTTTAAGCACGCTTGCCTGTTAGAGGCTTTGAGGATATGTAAATTAGTAATGATCTTCATTCAAATAATTTAAAATACATTATATCAATCATCATATCATAATGTAGCAGTCTCATTGCTAAACTCAGGTTCCTAACAGTAATGAGATAAGTAAACTCGTACTAGCCAGGTATTGATTGGCAGAGTAGAAACGTTGTTCTTTATGGAGACTTGCTTGAAATCTAGTTTGCGCCTTTGTCAAAACTAGTTGAAATTAATTCCTAATTAGCATTTAACTGCGAGAAATTGAACTTTGTAGGATTCGAGACCCTAACTTGACCCTGAAGGTAATAAATATGAAGAATTTAAAATAACCATGCTGTTATTATACAAGTCTTGTTGTATATAACTACGCAAGAGTGCCCCACAACTTACAAACCCAATTCAATCGATTATTGAAAGTTTTATCCGTTTAATCCTCGGAAATCTTACAATATTCGATATAAAACCATAGATATGTAACCGCAATAATTTGAACTGCGGTCTGTCCTAATTGCGGGTAATTACAGTCGTCCCTAGACTATAGTGATAATTTAAAATCATTATAGCATACAAACTCTTAAATTGAACGCTACACATTAATTCCGACATTACAAACAGGAGTGGACTTTAAGAGATTTCTCATTAATTATCGTGTAATATTCATGTCAGTGATATTAAAAAGTCAATATTGGAAACGAAAATAGGATAGAATGGATATATTTTTTTATTGTTAATAATTTATTTTATTTATTATAATTAAGTGTATATAAAATATTATGATAAAGTTGTGTCGAATTTAACGTGTTTATGTATTAACACGAAAAATTATATATTGTATATTCTGTATAATGTAACATATGTAAGATTAGAAACTTACCTTTTGTATTTTTTAACAAAGTCACAATGATTTTAGTCCATTATATAGCTCTTTGAAAAATCACTGACACAACATTACAAAATGATATAAAATACACTTGAAAATTAAAAGAAAACATAAAATTGATAAAAATCTTAACACAAAAGCAAAAGTATTCAATTAGAGTACGTAAAAACCTTGAAATATATATTTCTTATAAACCAAGTTAAAATGCTCGCAGTGCAAAACTCAGAATGGCCGGTTTATGGCGCGAAAGTCGGTAGCAAAGTGACAGACCCCTTGAAGCTACGTAGTTTTATTACGAGTTCTTTTCATGGAAAGTATGCCTATTATAAGTTTTGTAACCCTATCTCATTAACGGGGCGTCTTTTCACATACTTTTTCCTGGTAATCTTTCCTGAGAGTTACTTCGAAATGGGTCTAGATTCAAAGTTTCTTTTCAAAGAATAAGTACTTTGTTTGCTTTTAAAAGTTTCAATGCTTGTTTCGATTTTGGCTCAGGCTGTGCTGCTTTATTGCTTCAATATTTTAGTGTATTCAAAGATCTGGTACTATTGCCTGGTTGGTCAGCAGGAATCATCACGACGGCAAACGATACAGACACCACGTGTCTCCCGACTGCAACACCGTCGCATCGTTAGACTCATCCTCGTCGGAGTCGCGGAGCGGTCTCAACAGGTGCTACAGACAGGCGTGGGAGGAGCTCCACGAGGCGGCAGGGGCAAAACATGGCCATTTGAGGCACGACAGAGAAGCCCCGAAGGACGGCTTCGAGCTGGTCGTGTCGGACGTCTACCCTGCGCCGCAAGCGCGCGACAAGCGGCGTCACCACCACCATCACCACCACCGCGACCGTGAGACGCACCACCCCGAGTGGCAACCCTCGAATCGTCCCCACCACAACCACAAACCTAGATATTAGCTCTAACCCCGTGTCTCTTGCGAATAACGATTTATTGGATTGATAATAAATAAAAGAAATTTAAATATCAAATAATTCGAATATATTTGGACTGATGTTATAAAGCTATATTTAAAACCAAAATATATGTTTTCGATAGAAAAATAAATAATAAAGATTTGACTACCTATTGGAGTAATAGGTAAATATGTCTGCAATGTCAAAAATTGTTAAAAAAATAGTTCTAATCTAATAGTAATAATTGTAATACCTTATAAGAGATTATAATTTAAATTTCTGTGTACTATGTTTCCTTGGCAGGTACATACTTAATTATTTACTTTTTTATAACTATTACTTTCGCTTTATAACTATGATTACCTTGATCTTTTCTTACGTATGATATATCAAATCTCTTAACACAAATATATACATACTAGAATTACTTTACATTATAGTTACTGTACATACTACGTTGAATAGGTTATAAGACTAGATTGAAGTTAATCATCGTTCATTGCTCTAATATTCCCGTCCAATTAATATTTCTATCTATGAATTAATTA
>DWPT01001995.1:0-17142 GCA_018251895.1 Agathymus mariae mariae | reverse complement strand
GTCGCAATACATTTTGAACTTGTAAAAACCTTGTTTAACACTAAACTTCACTACAGTTAGAAATTTACAGGAAATCACTATCAGATAAGTAGGGGGTCTACCCAACACGGAAAAACATGCAAGGGGTCTACGACACAAAAAAGTTTGGGGAACTCTGGGCTAGACGGATCACGCATGCCAAACAAATAAACAAGCGGTCTGTGGTCGATCTGTATCCTAAACCGTCGCCCATATAAATAAGGCCGAAAGTATTTAACGGCCAAAAGTTCCTTTTCAACAGTGGGGTAGTTAATCTCTGCCTTGTTTAGCCCTCGACTGGCGTCAGCTACAGGTCGACCGTCACTGTTACACAACACCGATCCTATATGTAGCTTTCCCAGACGCACCCGTTTGTAAAATAAATTCGTTATCTTTTGACAGATCTGGATACTGTAACACAGGTGATTTTGTTAATGCTGATTTTAAGTACTGAAATGCACACTCGCACTCATCCGACCAAACGTACGACTCGTATTTCCGACACATTTTATTTAAGGGTTGGGCTATTTCAGCAAAATTTTTAATGAATTTCCTATAATAATTCGCAAAGGCTTGGATAATTTTGTAAAACTTAAATTTTTTCCGTATCCGGTTGGATTCCATTTTCAGAAATTGTATGACCCAAATAAAGAACTTATTTGAGTAAAAAGTGACATTTGCATGGGTTTAATTTTAAGTTTACCTTACGTAATGTGCTGAAAATATCCATCAAATTTTTATTATGAGAATAGCCACAACAAGCTGAGGGCTGGCGTTTAAATTTTTTCTGATTTTATTAGGTATTTTTGAGGATGAGATCCTCTGCAACCGCGTCATCGGCAGTGACGTTCTCGTTATTGATGTTTAAATCGATACTATGACCATTTAATTTTACTTTATCTGTTTCCTTATGTATAACGTTCCAGGTAGTTTTGATTTTGTTTGCAGAGGTCTTAATTTTATTAGCGATGTAAATCGATTTAGCTTTCGCACAGACCAATTTAAAATATCCATTGTAACCCAATCACTAAATCTATCACGCATGTTTTTTTTTTTTGTTTAATAATATTACCAAATTCATAATCAATTAACAATGTTTTAAACATTAACGCATGTTAAGTCAGGTGTATCATTAGAGCTTATTGGTAATGTTGGAATCTTTGTGTGTTGCAATCTGTTAAACCCAGGTCGGTTTGACGATGGATAGTACACTTGCATGGCGCCCACAAATTAAATTTATTAGCAATAATATTAAGTTAATGCAACGTTACACTCACTATATATAATTGACTGCGGTGACCTGATACACCTCGACCTCGCCGAGGAACTTCTTAACAAGCCGGAGTGGCTCCAACTAATCGTGTCCGACTCGTTCTGCGCGAGTGTGACCATATCTGAACGCCGGAGCGAGCTTAAACCTATTCGTAAGTGGCGAAATGCCAAAATTCAGTGTGCACTTTATTGTATTCTATTTAGAGTGTGTAATGTGTCTTCTCCATGATATTTAATTTTACTTTCACTTTGATCACTACTTTTTATACATGCCGTGCTCCTCTAGAACGCCCTACCTGTATATATCTGAAAAGCTTCAACTCTGTGGTAATTTAAGAAACTAGCCCCGGAATATTAACTTACACAATTCATACTGCGATTCGCTCAAATATATATGATATGTACATTCATACCTTTACATATGTAAATGATAGTGTTTATTAACTGGATACGCCTGAAATTAAAAAAATTGCATAATTCAAAAACCCCTATCATACGTATCTCATTTACAAATACCATCACTCATATTCCAAGAACACACTCACCCACGCACAAGAGTAGTTTTTAAAGTTTTATGATTTTCTTTCTTTTCCTTTTTTTATACAAATGTTATTATTAGTTAGCGGCTGGGGGACAGACCATCGCATCTCCCGTACAACATCACAGGGAGAAGGGACTGACTGAAAACCAGCTCTTTCCGAAACTCAAATAGTTGTCAGTTTTATAGCAACCGCAACTTGTAACCTTTTTGTTTGGCGGGAAAAAATGTACCTGACCGCACACCCCGTCGTCCGGGGAGACAACGGGGTAGTGTGGGGCCCTCGCCCACTAAAAGAACCCGCCGTGTGCCCTCACCCGCCCTTACGAGGCGGGCCACGGGTACCGCGTACGTTGTTCCGTGGCCCGCAGGCGGCTGCCCCGTCGGGCACCCTCTCCTGTGCGACGCCCCGCTCACTTGGGCGTCTTTATCTTATCTTTGGAACTTGATCTGAAGTGTTCAAAATACGATCAGTTACTTGACTGGGAAGGAAGTCGGATTCTCCAAAAATATTTATATTGACAGACCAAGTATCAGTTGCAGCAAAACCAGTGATGATATTTTTGGAAGTGATGGCAACAACGAAAGCAGTTTTTGTGATTTAAGGAATGTCATAAATTGACATGACTTTTCCGGGACTGGTGTGCATCCAGTTGTCAGAAGCTGCATTTATTGCTCTTTTGAAAGGCCCAAAAATATCCATCGGTTGCAGCTTATGGATGCAAATTATGCCATTTTCTCTACAATAATCAATATTTTTTAAAGCCATATGCGACGAGTGGTTATCCAAAAGTATCAATGGCCTTTGATCTTTTAACGATCTTACATGATTCTTGAAATGTTCAAAAAAAAAAGAAAATGTCGTCTTCCTGCATCCAACCAGATCCGTTAGCTATTAGTACCGAACCAGCTAGACCATCACGAATAAAATGTTCTTGATATCGTTTGCGAGGAAATATGAACATTGGAGGAATATATTTTCCTAAAGCGTTCCCAGCCACAGCCAGAGTCACTAGACTTCCTCTTTCCACAGACGTCACAGAACTGACTTGTTTTTCTCCGCGTAGTACAAGTATTTGATCAGGTTTTTGTACAGTTGTAATGCCGGTCTCGTCGACATTCCAAATGTCGATTGCATGAAGTTTATGCTTGCTCAAAATACTCGTATAATTGTCGAAACTGGCTTGCGGCAATCTTAAGGATAAATTAAAATGTTGTTCCATGAATAACTTAAGCCATATTTCTCCTGCCATCTCTTTTTCTTCTCATGATGGCGGATACTTCTTATTGTGCTCTTTAGCTAACTTATAGGCTAAACTTCTCATCTCTTTTGTCGTTAGTCCATAATCTGATGCTGCACAAGTTAATAAATAGTCACATAATACGGTCTCCTCTTCTTCTGTAAAAACTGTTAGTCTTAAATATCCAACAGATTGGTGGTTTGCTTGTTAGGTCAGTCTGATGGACCTCCTTCGTTTTGATATACCTTTGTAAATACATATAGTTGAGGTTATACGAGGACGCAGCGCTTCTGAAACTTTAGCCTCGTAGTTTGACTTCTTCATAGGCTAGTTCATAAATTTCAACACGAGACTGCCCTCTATTCGTTTTCCTTACATGCTTATCAGGCATTCTGAAACTATTATGAAACAACTGTTCATACAAAACGACAAAACAAAACAAACAAAATAGAAAATAACAAAGGAGGGTTGTGACAAGCTGTCTCAATTCTCCTAGGTGTAAAAAATCATGTCTCGATTCGAATAATGACCCGTTATCTCCAAAAGCCTGGACAAATCGTTAAAACAATTGCATGCCATAAAACTAGAAGTATCATCCTTTAATTGAAAATGTGACAAAATAATTCTTATATATCGCGTTTAGATAACTAGCGTTTCAAAATATTCATCAAAACCTTTTAGCAATTTTTATTAACGCCAAGTCCAACCCACAACCGCCTCGCATTGAACAGTACACATGCCACGTCGGAAAAGCATAAAATGTACGATGTTGCCAGCTCGTTACGACGGTTAAGTAAAGAGAAATATATGTTGTCGCAACTTTCCTATGTAACAATCTTCCTCGGTGTCCCCTACTTAAAAATAAAAAAGGTAAATATTTAAACGATTTGGAATTTGGATAGAAAATATATCATATAGATAATTCAGAAATACACTCATACATGTTGTGTTCGGCTTCTACTACCATTACGGAAAGGTGTCTTATCATTAAGGCGAAGAAACGGCTATTGAAACTCCTCAGTATCATTAATTATTCAATATAAAACAAAAAGTAACCTTAAGACCCGCGAGGAGCTCCGTAAGGGTCGCTGAACTTTTTGTAGGCGATATGATGATGGTGCACATTTGTTGTTGCCCGATTGTCTACATTACCCAATGCAACACACTTTACCGAATCACCGAGTAATTTTTTCGATTATTTCAGTTTTACCTAACTCACACATAACATTCTTCAGCATGCAGAGGTGAAACAAAAACGATATTAAAATACATTAGAATCGAATAGAACAGATTATTTACTGGCAGACGGTAGATATATTAGATGGTAACGACATTTTGGGAAGTACCGTTTATATTTCAACAATGACATTCTCGTTTCCGACTTTTGAGTGAGTTGCTGGTTTTTTTTTTTTCAAATTTTTCAAATTTTGTGGTTGCTAACTCACGATACACAAACATATTCACTATACATACGTGCTAGGTAGTGAAAAGGTGCGTTAGTTTTTAAATGAAGGTTTCATGACTTCAACCATCCGTAAAATAGGTCCCGGAAATAGCTCACAAGGTTTTATTTTGAAGTTCAAAAGCTTTAATAGTATCTACAGAGATCCTCCATAGCAGTAGTCCGCACGAAAACATTGAAGATTCATACGCGGCTTAAATTCTACGAGAAGCTTTTGTAGCCCAATGTAATGCGTAATCTACTAGTTATTCCAACTACTAAATCACACTTGTACAGTTACTACGGCCCCCGATCTACTATTACTATTTTATGCTGCCTGCTATTCAGCCCTAGTCCACGGCGTCACACGGACCGGATCTGATATCGGTCTCTTTATCGTGGCCGGTGCCTACATTTAAATGACAATGTTTCATTAACTACTCATACTAATTATTCTCCATTATTTTCAAAGATATTTTTGTTTGTGTTCCTTTGTTTCCTTATCTTAAAATTTTCCCCTTCTCGATTATTTTAAAATGAATCATTACACCCCACACTACTCGTGTCTTCTCTCACAATGAGAGGTCGAGACTATAGTCCGCAACACCGGCAAACTTTTCTTCACCGAAGCGAGTGATAATTAATTTGTAATCCACATATCGTTTAAAAAATTAAAGATACGTAGAGGATTCCAAGTCGAGTCTCGCATCTCAACGTACATTCAAACCAATAGGGACCTTGCAAATATGGAAATGTACAAGTCCTAATTTTTTTTTATGTCCTAATTTAATAATTACATGCATATATCTTATATGGTACGAAGATGCTACACGCAGATATTAATAATAAAATATATAAACATTTTTAATTAATACAAAAAAGTTTATCATACACCGATTGCATCATGCATCTGAATGGGTACACCAGTGAGCGGAGTGCATTTTACCGATAATACTATAATTCCACGCATGCGTTTTGAAATGTAGGTCACGTTCGGACATTCGCACTGACGTCACACGTTAAGGTATTCTTTCTCTAGAGAATTGGTAAATTTAGTCTTAGAGTTTAATTTCATCGATATGAAGACAAATATAATGAGACAATCTGCATCTCTGTGAGATCAAGAGAAAATTCAGTCTTGGTCAGCGTTGTAGACTTAACTCGTCTTCATGTTAACGAGTGTTAGAGCGCCCAAGGAAACATTTATGTGTTGCAGTGACCATGTAACTAAATAAAAAAACTTTGCTTTTCACGCCATGTATGCCTTACACGTATGTATGTATGCCTTACTAGTGTAAGGCACTGCCTATTAACCTAATTATTGTTACGGCTCACTCCAATACACAATTTTGTCCTCATTATTGAACATACTCAAAGCAATGCAAAAAATGTCGGCAATATATTATTAAAATATAACTTTTTAAATGACCCCAACTGAAATGGAATTGCAGCCACGCCTTTGCGTTACTGCAGTATATCTTTTTATAATCACGAATTTTATAAATTAGACTATTTCAAACGTATTCTCTTGATTTAAGAGTTCAAGTGGTACGGTACAAAATTACAAAGTCACTAATGTAGTTCGTAATCATTATATACTGATCTAAAGAAATTAATTTCTGTGTCTTGTTATGATAACAAATATACATGAACAATATTGATTACAAGTAAATAGGTTTTGAAGTTTTTAGTTATTCATAACGAACTCTAAAATGTCTATGGAGCATTGTCAGATACGTAATACAACATCTGTAACTTGTCTGTGGTTAGCTGTCAGCTGAAAGGATGGTTTAGATTTGTAGCTTATTCGCTCTTTCCCCTGGCCAAAGAAAGAAAAAGAGAATGTATATATAGAAATAAAATATTGAGTCAGAGAATGAAATTTATGTTGTAATACAACGATTTTTCATTAATTAGAAGTATTTTGAGACGAAAATAAGTTATTAAGTGATCAACTTTATGAAGTAGAAAAATTATATGAGTGTGCCCAATTAAAGTTACAATTTCAACTGTGACCATAATCCAGTGACGGGTGCATTTTATGACACTTATTTATTCCATCATGCGATGCGGTGAAGGTCGCTCGCTGTCGCCAATTACGTACTTTTCTGTGTCGTTCGTGACAGACAAGGTTTAATCGCAAGCTACGTCCCCAGCGTAACGCCTAATCGGTATTTACGTAACGATTTCCCGGCGCTGCACCCCTCGTTCGCGCAAGGTCGGATCAATCTCGGGGGCGATTTCGCATCGTTTAGTCATTCAGCTGGCTAGAATACAAGTGGACAATCGACCAAATGTTGTCTGCGGCGGGCGTTCGAGCGGCGCGCGGCGCTCGGCCCCTGGAGCGCGCGATCTCCAGCGTCGTGGAGCTACCTAAATTTCAAGACTTCGGCGTGCAGAACGAGCCCGTGCTAGGATATCGCGAGGGAAGTCGCGAGCGCGCCGAATTGGCGGCCGAACTGAAGCGCACAGCGTCGATTACAGAGGAAGTGCCAATCGTCATCGGAGATGAGAACATCAAGGATGGCGAGGTCCGCTACCAGGTCATGCCCCACGACCACGCCCGGAAGATAGCAAAATTTTACTACGCAAGTGACAAGACGATCCAAAAAGCTATTCAGGTATCAGTAGAGGCGCAGAAGAAGTGGGACCGCACACCTCTTGACGAGCGCGTGCGCGTTTGGCAGACGGCGGCGGAGCTGATGGCCGGTGCTCACCGCCAGCGCCTCAACGCCGCCACCATGCTCGGCCAGTCCAAATCGGTAGTGCAGGCTGAGATCGACTCCGCCGCAGAGCTTATCGACTTCTTCCGTTTCAACGTATTCTTTCTCAAGGAAAATGCTAAGTATCAACCGATATCCGAGACTCCCGCCGTCACCAGAAATTCCCTGCGATTCCGAGGCATCGACGGCTTCATAGCAGCGATCAGTCCGTTCAATTTCACCGCGATCGGCGGAAACCTTGCCTATACGCCAGCTCTCATGGGTAACGGAGTGCTCTGGAAGCCGTCAGACACCGCGCTGCTATCCAATTGGAGAATCTTCAACATCATGCGGGAGGCTGGACTTCCGCCCGGAGTCGTTAACTTCGTGCCCGCGGATGGCCCGATTTTCGGTCGGACGATAACTGCGTCGCCGTATTTGGCCGGCATCAACTTTACTGGTTCCGTCCCTACTTTTAATTGGTTATGGAATGAAGTTGGAAAGAATCTATCCCAATTCAGAAACTACCCGCGGCTAATCGGCGAATGCGGAGGTAAAAACTACCATTTCATCCATCCGACGGCGGATATACAATCAGTTGTTACGGCTACTATCAGATCTGCCTTCGAATACTGCGGCCAAAAATGTTCTGCATGCTCCAGAATGTATGTCCCCAAGTCACTATATGAGCCTATCAAAGATGGACTGCTTCAGGAGCGACAAAAGCTAAAAGTTGGAGATCCTACAGATTTTAAAATCTTTACTGGAGCAGTTATTGATGATAAGGCTTTTGCTAGAATCACTGGATACATTAAGAATGCTAAGAATAATCCAAAAAACAAGATTCTTGGTGGTGGGGAGTTCGATGGGAGCAAGGGTTACTTCATACAGCCAACAATAATTGAAACCAGTGATCCGCATGACAAGCTGATGGTTGAGGAAATTTTTGGACCCGTACTCACCATGTATGTGTATGATGACCGTGATGTAAACAAAACTCTGTCTCTAGTTGGGAGTTCCACTAAGTTTGCTCTAACAGGAGCAGTGTTTGCCAACGATAAGACTTTTCTACTGACAGCTCTGGAGGAGCTTAAAACTACTGCTGGAAACTTCTACATCAATGATAAATCAACAGGCTCTGTTGTAGGACAGCAACCATTTGGAGGAGGTCGCATGTCAGGCACCAACGACAAGGCCGGAGGGCCCAATTATGTCATGCGTTGGACTTCCCCGCAATCCATCAAGGAGACCTTTGTACCATTACGTGACATTGACTACCCATACATGAGGGATTAAACACCAGCAAATATTGGAGGGAGAGATGAGCATGCTGCACCCTTCACTGTGCAGCTGCAACATGATCAGTACAATAATTTATAATGTTCACTAATTTCTCTTCAAACAATAATAGGCTTTTAGGAGTGTATAGAGATAATAATATTTCTATAATTAGATATGTGTAAAGTATTTAAAAGTATTAATGTTAACATGAATTATTAGAGTAGCATAATTATTTGTAAATTATGAAGGTTGACATATTATGTGATGCAGTACCTATGATACTACAAGATAATATCATAGAGCTATACTCTGTGGAAGCCATGAGTTTAGTTAGTAGAGCATGCGGCATACCTCATGCAGGTATGAATGTGTGGGATAGGATATAGATTTTATTATTTTAATAATGTTATATATTTACCTAGAAGTTTAATTGTACGCACCCGTGACGCGCTGGCCGCCTGCCACGCGACCGTCGACTATCCTTATCGGTGTGTAGTATTTGCTCGTGTGTTATTATTACGCTATCAGTCGTCTCGTCGCTCTCTGACTCGGCTGCATTTATGGCTCACTCTATATATTTTGTACGATTTAATCTGATAAGTTTACTGTCGTTACTATGTCTGATAGGGGCTACACACACGTTACACAACGTATGTATTAGGTCGGGTGCCTGGTTCCTGTTATATTTTGTTGTGTCGAGTCGTATTTATAGTAGAATTGACACGTATCTATTGTCGTTATTGTACCTACCTAATTGGAATAAGTATTATGCTATCGTTAATTACTCATATTGTCAGTAAATAAACTTTATCATTGCTCACCGCTCGTGTTACTTACGCCTGTAACAAAAAATTACAACTATAATAGGTGCCGCGGTACAACGAGATTACCCTCATCATATAACACAAACAAAATTTCAACTGTCTCTTTATATTATTAATACAGGTCATAATATTAGTGATCTTATAACTCGAGTGTATTTATCTTGCCTCCAATATGCGTCATCCACCACTGAATCACTTTAAATTTATCTGAATTACGAAACTGTTTAAATTGTCAGAAGACCGTATTACCGTTCTGGCATGGACCGTATTGGGGCGGCTTAGAATACTCCCCCCCAATCCCACACTGGCAAAACAGGGTGTCGTAAGAGGCGACAGAAGCCAGCCTGCTTGGTGGTAGGGCTTTGCATAAAGATCATATTATCAATATTATTATTAAGTCGGTAATATTTTTATTGGTAGTATTATCTTTTCGTGAAACCTGCCTGGTTAGCTACCACCCTCCTGCTTGTGTCAGCCGCCAAACGACTCATCGTGTTCCGGCTGGAGGCTTGAGAGCCAGTACCTTCTTTTTTACCTTCTCATTTCCTGGCCGACAACGCATCAGTGATTCCTTTGGTCTTGCTGATGTCCATGGGCGACGATGATCACTTACCATCAGGTGGCTCGTCTGCTCGCTTAAAGAGGTATGACACTTACTGGACCGGAAGAGGCCATGATAGCTCTCAACCAGCACGTGAAAATATGCCCTTAGATTAGTGCTCTTCAAGTTTACAAAAATGGTTTGACCGAACGAAAGAGGAATTTAAATGTAATGAAGAAAACTTTGAAAAGCAGTAAATATATTACTTTACATGTAAATTGTTTCATTAATGAGTTACCCAAAACTTTCAGTGTACCCCATGTAGCTTACGAACGAACCAACTGATGGTATGGACGTTTGCAAGACCAAACGGATTACCGATCGACAAGAAAAACAGTAGATTTTAAGAAAGAAAGTACTGGCTCTTAAGCCCCCAGCCGCAGTAAGACATGACATGACATTTTCGTGCTCCGAGGGTCGATTCTAATCAGCAGCTAGTCGACATACCGAGTCTCTGTCCAATGCTAGCAGTGTCGCTACCTATCTTTAAATACCTAATTAGGTATAAGTTTGGAAAGATGTGATAAGAGTTACCTATATAAGTTCGCATTTGTGTCTGGTATAAAACTATAATCAAATCATTGTAAAGTTAAAAAGTGCACCAATTCTGATAAAAACAAGTATAACAAATATAACGTATTACTTATTGACGACCCCATAGGCCAGTTGGTGAACCTGACTACCGAGCGAAGGGTCCCAAGTGCGCTCCGGCGGCCGGGGCAGACATTTATGTGACAGATAAATTTTCGTTCTCGGGTCATGGGTGTTTGTATTGTCATATTTGTTAATTAAATAGGTAATAGGGAGTAGAGAAAGTTCACTCGCTGGGTGAATTAGCCGGAAGTACGTAGTTCGTTTATGGTATATGGTAGTTATCTAAACCACAAATTAGAAATCTTCCGAGAGATGGCGCTGATTAGTTGATAGCTAATTAGTGTAAAATTTTTGTTCCCACGGCCTTCACTATTTATTCACATTGATCTTATAAACATGTAGAGAATAAATGCATCTTGTTTACTTTTTAAATTATTATCAGATTGCGCTGCCAAGTAACCAACTTGTTTGACCGACGAAAATGGCCTTGAGGTACCCTATGATGCTATAGCGTATATTCGTGACAGAATACTTACAGAGTTAATTAATTAACATGACCATAAATGACACAATAATTGAAATACTACTACATAATAGTTATTTTGCAACATTTCTGAAAAGAAAATTCATATGATTTATTGGAATTAATTTACTGAACTTTATAATATTTAGGTTAAAATTTTACAATTCCTGTATTGTGTATATTCAAATGTCCTAAAATTACTTTAGAGATTCCGATATTACGTAATTTCAGAAGTTCGATTGCCATCATTTTTTTTACGCATTTGTAGTAATTATATTCATATCTATCAAGAATTCATATGTAGCTTTATGCTATAAAAAGTATTTAACCAATTCTAATTTGGTGGCAGTTCAGTGATTGACATTATTAATCTGCTACCACAAAGTACATTTGTATCATGTTGCCATGACATTTGACAATGTGCTTCAATAGTCAAAACCGAAAGAAACTGATTTCGTTTTTTCTTTCTAGAATTAAGTAGAATAAATTTTCTTACATTCAATCAGTCAATAATTACAATTACCAAGCCTTCATAAATTCTTGTATAAGTACTTAGAAATGACTAACGTTTTCGGATTAATTGTCTCAGGGAGACTAGTAAGTAAAAAGCGACGCTAGTTTTTGTTTACTGTTGGTGTGGTGTTGTGTTGTGAATGAGGTTGGTGCGAGGCAGGTATTGACTGTGCAGGTGCAGACGGACTTCTCGCAGCTGTCGGAGACACGGTTCCTCACGACGATCATGGACGTAGATTCCATCAACCACGCGGTAGTGTTCCTGACGGGCGTGGCACCACTGCCGGCCGGCACGGTGGCCATGGTCTACTGGAGTTGGCCCGATCCCTCTGCTCCCCCCAACTGGCAGCTTCTCGGACACATATCTAACGCGAAGCCTTCGGCGATATTCAAAATATCCAATTTAAAAAAACTCCATGAATTATCTAGTAAGTGAGTTGAATTACAACAGAGACCCTTCCATTTGCTGTTGATCAGTGTAAGATAATTGCTCTTAGTGTACCAGTGTAGTTCCTATAATTTGGTTATATTTCTAGTTCCTATAGTTTGTTTGATTCCTATAATTAAAAGTAGGCTCAAAAAGTGTTCCTCTTAAACTATAAAATGTATAGGCAACAAACATTGAATTAAAGTATATGGGGTGAAAGAGTGCTGAACAGAAGCCTGTTAAACCACCATCTCAGATCATCATTCTTAGTATTGTTATATAGTTTTGTTTTTAATATAATTAACTGAAAACAACTTAAAAAATAAAGTTACTTTTATTTGCTGCAGGAGCATGCACTACAGTAACGGCATGACTGTTAAACTGTTAATGTTACTACTGTTGTACACTAGTTGCATGCACCCATACCATGTAAATGACACTCCAGTACACATCTATGCACTTTTGTCTTTTTCTTATTACTGTTAAGATCAATTCAAGCAGTTAGTGTTATTAATAAGAAAACTATTTGCATATGTAAAGTGATTTATCTTATTTACATACAGATATATAAAATCGCTTAATCTTAATGACAACAAAAGTTATTTATTAACTGTAACTTTAAAGGCAAGTACAGCTCCATCACACATCACACAACTATATTGCAATCACCTATTTGACAATCCACTAAAAGTATATCAGTATTTAACGCACCTAGTTCACAGACATGCACATTATGTAGCATTTTTTTTTTATGTTAATAGCCAACAAACCAGCAGATGAGCCACCTAATCTTAATTGGTCAACGTCGCCCATGGACATCGGCAAAATCAAAGGTGATTCACCGATGCATTGTCAGCCAGGAAATGAGAAGAAAAGAGAGCATGTAACTAGATAAGCCATGTGAGGTCATATACACATGTGATTAATGATTGGCTATTCGATGTAGGAAACAATTCTCAATGGAGTGCAGATAGGTCCTTTTCTAATGATTTCAGTAGGCATTATTATTTTGTTGTACCAAAGCATATGTTCAGTTTTTCGCCAAGCAATTTTGTGTTTTAAGATATTATTTTGTTCTGGTTTGTTAAGATACATTTAAGACAAACAAAACATTCAAATACCAAGATATTTCAACATTAATTAAAATTGCTATCTAGATCGGCCGTACATATTCAGTGCAATGAAAGAAATGTTAGGCTCAATATACAATTTAATAATAATAATTTGAATTCAACAAAATCAAGTTTTCTCATATGGAAACAGTTATATCTCAGTATTTAATAAAAAAAAATATATTTAATAAAGATATAACACCATTTTATGAAAAAAATAACTGCATTAAGTTACTGAGAATGATGGTACAAGATGGTTATTAAAAGGTGTCTAGTTGATGCCCAGTCACCCTGTATAACAGATATTATGACATTCCAGATGAAAACAAGTTCATTAGCACCTTTGGACAGCAGCAGATCTGCCACAATGCACAGATTGGCATTTCTATTGAACCAGAATCACATGTCCAGTTGTTTGCTTCCTCTGTGGTGAGTAGTTATGTGTACACATTATATTTTGTTTATTGCCTCATGTGATATTCTTTTTTTGGATGATTTTAATGGTACTTTTATTTTGCCCATGTGGATTGCTTCCACCTTCTTAATTTGACTGTAAAATGTTTTTTGTGCCTGTAACATGAGAGTTCCCCGCTTCCTATTCATCCATCCATGAGTATATCCATATCCATATCCATATCCATGAGTGATGCTGGCCACTTACCATCAGGTTACTCGTCTGCTTGTTAGTGAAATAGTTACTACATAATAAAAATTACAACTATCTGTAAATTTGTGACAGGCTTGATCATTGACAAGTTTTTATTTTGTTGGCAGGCACATCAAACAAATTCGTATGTAACATTTGCTCAAAAGATGTTAGAGAACTTAGTGAACTTCGTAGCATCATTTTCCGTGACACAAGATCAAATGACTCCAACACCCGGAGTATCATATATACCCCTGAACACTCTCCATACTTGGTATCAAAACTTCGAAAGAAGACTGCAGCAGAACCCTAACTTTTGGAAAAACTAGCGACGTGAAACGCAACCGAGCAAACCTGCCACCGAGGAGTTCCATAAATGCTATAGTCTCAATAAACGCTTCGAACTACCACCTTGCACGAAGGCCATGCTATGAAATTGTCAAATCAACACATTATCCACAAAGACAGATCCAGTTGTACACTAAGTGAAAGTGTTATGTCGTAGTGTTATAGATGAAACTGCTGTTTGTTCGGAGATTGAGTATGTTTCAAAGTGAAGTGCGATTTGTGTACATTCTGATTTCTATTGCTTATGAATATAAGTCTCAGGAGAAATGACCAACATGTTGGGATTCACAATTTTCATAGGTTTCACTAATTTGCGTAACATGGGTTAATGAATGTATAAAAATACAAGATGTCAATTGAACGTCCCATGTCGTGCGTCATGCACTCATGGGCATATAACTTACATAGTATAATAAATAGTGTGTCAGATTATGGTATCTATATAAATATTAACCAAATCCACTTACCCTTATTGTGCATGTAAATTCTTTAAACAGAAAGGGTCAACTGATATTTTTGTTATGTTTGGGGCGTGCGTACAGGTAGGCCAGGGCTTTGTGTTTTTTATAAGTTCGTGACTTTTTTTATATATATAGTATGTATGTTTAAAAGCGAGACCATATATTTTCACACTACTCCCTTGACGTAAAGCCAGCTATTATCGTGGCGTTTCGTCGCTATCTTGTTCGACCGATCGTGTAGCCATGAACGACTCGAGAGGGCGCGCAGTGCACGCGACCAGATCGACTCGTCACTCGGCACGGCTCCGGTTACTGTCCGGTGCTGCCGTCGTCTTCGTGGTGCACGCGGCGAACACTGCTTTTGAAATTGTATATTTATAATTAAAAAATCCAACACTAGAACTCTGCGTTTGTCTGTGTCCACTTGTAAGTGAGAGCGCGCGCGGTGATCGTTTTCGACCCGATTTTATACATTTTACTGGCCGTGAATCGGACGGGGGATGCGATCGTCGGAGGTGCAATAAAAATACATCGTATCAATTGAATGAACTTGTATCTTACAAGACAACAACAAAACAAAACAACGAGTTCGCGAACGCGTTGCAGGTGCCGGTACGAAGAAACTGTCTGCGTGCTAACTAAATACGTAGCTCGCACACGCACACGCACTGCAGCGCCGCGCCACGCCACATGCCACCACAACGGTTATCTACACTCATATGTCGATATTTTAAAACTGGGCGATGTTCGGCAACTGTAAATGGGAGTCCGAGGCACGACGGTGACGGGACGGGGACCGGCCGCGGTGTTGCGGCGCGACTCGCTTCACTCCTCTGCGAGGAAGGGATGACGCAGCGCGTCGGCGGCGGAGGGGCGCGCGCGCGGGTCGGGCTCCAGCAGGCGTGCCGCCAGAGCGAACGCAGAGTCCGGGAATCCGCACACCGAGCGCGACGCACAGAACTGCCACTCCTGCCGAGTTAACATACATCACGCCGGGAGTCCGTCGCGACCGATACACCGAGACCAAAGCCCGCGTCGGTTCCGTTTCGAGATTGTCAAAGTTCTTGTAAGTTACAAATGTGACAGAGGGCGGGCCGGCGTCGATTCGCTTGCGAGAAACAAACGGCTGACGCTAACAAACACCACCCGAAACTGTTGTTCAGTTTGTACGTCTGCTCCATTCTATTGATCGTGCGTAGGCGTTTTTTAGTTCTATCAATCAGTAAAATGAAGCACTTTTAGTACCGGCGGGAGAACGATTGTATACCGTCGCCCGGAACGGAAGTGTCCCAAATTACAAGAACGTCCGAGTGACATCGGACGTTCCCAACGACATGTGGACGCGGAAGGTCGGTGGCGTCGGTGGCGCGGGGGTGCAGTGTTGGCCGCTACGTAAATACTAAATTTATTATAAGCAGTGATTTTGTGTAAAATTGTGTCTGTACCGGCGTGTCGTCGAGGCAGATGCACTGCGGTGCGGGCAGGCGACAGTGCGCGCAGGGCGGCGCGGCGGGCGGGGCGGGCTGTGCTGGCGGGGCGGACGGCGCGGTGCGCGCGCGCAGGTGCACCGCCAGCTTGCGCAGGGACAGGCCGCGCCGGAACGAGGACGCCACAACGCGACGGCCTGATGCACACACAACTAGTTCACATTACGTATCACTGAAACGCGCCCGCCTCCCTGGACGGAGGAGGGCTCCGTGGTCGCTGTGCCGATGGAGCGGTCCCACCGGTCAGGGGAGAGAGTTACGTCTGCAAATTTATTACTTATTCGGAGAGCGATTTGAAGACTATCTTATGTAAATTTCGCTCTGATTGTTTTATACATTTTTTTTTATATATTGTGCGGGCTCCGACGGAACCCCCAGGCTTGTTGGTTGATAGTAGTTAATAGTAAATGATAGTCAGTACTGGGAAGTTGATAATTGACAGTTTATTGACAGAACCAACTGAATATAACCAAAGGATAGATGAGAAATGATAGAGCGAGCACGCGTAACCGGCGTTGCTTGGCTCAACTGGCGCACCGACTCGAAATACACTAACGTAGCGTAATAGCGTCAACTGCTGACGCTACAAAAGGTACATTATGCGGCCCGTACATATATTTTAGACTAGATATTAAAATATAGTTCGATAATTAAAATAATTTTAGATTTTTCCAATTCTGAGTGAATTAGGGAAACAATTATATCAATAAACACATACGTGTGTATTTTGCGTAAATGTTACGTACGGCATGTATTTGGGCCCAAAACAAGAAAGACAGCACCAATTTACTCTCATGATAAACAACGTCAGTTGACAGATAGCGTTGATATACTGTCAAGATGGGCAGAGCACTTCAATGAGGTCCTTAATCCTGCCACATCAAGTGTTGATCTTGAATATGTTGATACTGTTCCGGCTCTGCCTGTTAACGAAGACTTGGCAGCTACACCAACGTTCGATGAGTTCACCGCTGCTCTTAAAAAACTTAAGAATGCCAAAACACCTGGCGCAGATAGCCTACCTTCAGAGATTTATAAATATGGAGGTCCAAACGTCAAACTTAGGCTGTTTGAAATAATACTGAGTGTGTGGGAATTTCAGACCGTTCCACA
>DWPT01001994.1:0-17149 GCA_018251895.1 Agathymus mariae mariae | reverse complement strand
AGCATCTACTATTGTAACATAATTATATTCAAGCAGTAAACTTCTTAAATAGTTATATATGACACCAATAAAGTAATTATATCGACGTTTAGTCATATAAACTTTTTTTTTAGCTGGGAAATGCATTTACGCGTCCCGCCAGGGATGATATGTGGAACTCGCTGGCACGCCAGAATGTGCCAGAATACCCACTAAAACTCGCCGGGCCCTCCTTGTCTTAGTGGGGCGCCAAGGGATTGCTCGCTCACACAGTCGTGACGCCCCGACGGTTGGCCAGCCCATGCGGGCCGCCTTCACCTATAGAGCGCTCGCGGCCACTGTAAGCGCTCTATTGCCCAGATGGCGAGTGGGAGAATACACCACATCCTATTACGGAGGGTGAAGGAGCATGTAGTGACATCTCCTTTTCCCCGGTCGTCTTCTGCGGAGCGAGTCAGCGTGTGCGGCTGCTTCCCGCTCCCGCTCCGCGGCCTCCTTAAATGCGATGACCTCCTTGCAGAAGAGTGTGACGCGCTGTGTCTATCGGCGCTTTACCTAACCTGACCTAACAGATATGTTGAAGCTGTAAAACGTAATTTGATGGTTAGTTGTAAGATCCGTGGCTGGGTTAGTAAATTAGGTGGTGATGAATAAACCAGTGGGGCCAGTAAAAATAATTGTTGTGCATTATTTGACGCTTTTTTTTAAATGTTCAAATGGCATTTAAAAAATGGCGAAATGAAAGATGCAGTTTATTAGAAGCCTTCTCATTTTTCCGTGGCTTAATTATAAAAGCAGAAGTTGGTTTCCACGGCTAAAAAAATTGTGGCTTGACTTATAAATCCCCTTTTTTTTCTTACCTTCTTTTTCGGCAAATGAATTAAAAAGTTCACAGTATATTTTACTTAACTAGCAAACTGCCCTCACTTCGCTTCGGAAGAACTACGCCTTACGCTATGAAATATTACTTACATTATTTTAAATTAATTTATAACTTTTTTTTATTTATGGACGGCTTAGATTGAAACAAACTTTAATTATAAAGTCATTAGCGGGAACAAATGCACAGACAAACAGACAAAAACTCTAACAAAACAGACAAAATTGTTTTGGGTTATATTGCTTCAATAAAGGCCCCTAATAGTCGTTTTTCTCATATATCCTTCATGTACAGAAAGCGCTCGGTTAGAATTTTATTATATGTACAGATAAATCTTGAACATTCAATCGAGACTAAGTTTTTGTCCGTCTGACATTGTTATACCTATTGAAATAAGAAACAGTAAAACATACATTGTTAAATAAACATAATGTTTAGAAATCTGAAAAGTTAATCTCAAGCAACGATAAAATTGATTTCACACTTATTTCACAACCCTCTCCGTGCGCTCTGCAACACCCCACGTCGCCCCTGTCACGAATAATCTATCATTATTCAAATGTTTCGCGTCACATATTTTATTTCTACAGTTTGATAGAGTATTTTCAGATGTAATAACTCTTGTACTGAGTTTTTGTATTTAATGGTATTCCATTAAATAAACAGCAAACTTATACATAGGAAACTTTCGGAAAAGTTATTAATAAAACGGTAATGGCGTCGCATTCGTACTGTCTAGGTACTGTTATGATCAATATACAAGCTAAGATATTTTTCTGAAATATTGTGAATGATAAAGAAATCCCCTCACTCTGGTAGGTACCACGAATACAGCACTATGCATGTATACAATTAAAACATTATGTAAGTATAGAACATTTAGGTGGAATGTTTTTAAACCGATACTTGAAACTGGGTTTAAACCGATACTTGAAACTGGGGATGTTATGGATACGAAGTTTCGGATCTGAATACTGGTATGGATATATGAATGATATTTTATCGGTTTCGATTACGGTTACTGATATGAAATTATTTCGGATTGTCCGATTGTTTCAGATAATTCCGGTTACGGATATTAGATGATTTAGAAATTGGTAAAAATATATAATATATTAAAAGGGTAACACTTTGACTTTATTTCTAGGTACTATCTGATATTAAAATCATAGAAAAGAACAAAAAACTGTCTAAAAATTATAGCGATGCGGCTTGTATATTTTTTTGACCGGTGAAAACTGGCATTACATGTTACATTAGGCTCTGCCGCTATGCGAAATTATTCGAAACTTTTTATCGGATACCGTTATGGACATATTTTTATTACGGTTACGGAGCTCCATAACATCCCTACTTGAAACGATTACAATGGAATAAAAGATAAAAGCTGTGTTAATATTCTGTTAGAAGTGCACTAAATTTAAATTATAACGTATTCATGATAGAAAGAAACCCGAGCTCTGAAACGAATAAGGTAAACACTCCATTAATGGAACAACCGCCAAAAATAATGACTACTTTTCCCGAAGCGAAGCGCGAGCCAATTAGATTTCGAGCTATACCGAGTCACTTACAGAATTCCAAGTGTAGTGGTCAGTCAGTCACGATGTGCAAATTGAAAATACATTATATGACGCAGTGTTGATTACATCGATGACACGAACTTAAAACAGCTTGGTGCAACGTCTAGTTCACATCAGTAGATACCTATAGTTATCCATTTGTATTACCTTAATTCGCAACCATCGACAAAGAGAAGTGAATGATTATTGTAAAGAAAATTTCATTAGTAAGTGGCGCTGACCACGATAACCTTCAAGCCAAGTTAAAGAAGATATCTTCACGTCGTCAGCAGCGCGTCGACAAACGTATATACATATGTAGTTTTGCACCGACATATTAACTACTATGGATTAATTATTAGATAGATGTAACATACCTACGTGATATCATCAATCTGGTTAAATAACGTCAGGTATGTTCAATACAGATTGGATATGCGTTCCCCTGAGGATAACTCAATAAAACATTCATCAGAGCGCGTTCACGCGGCGCACGCCAGGGGATGAAGGGACTAAATCTAATAGGACTCATTTGTGAGTTCTGTGGGCATGCGGTGAGGAGGAATGCGTCTAGAAACAAGCAGCTGCAACTGTCGTTTAGAGAATGTTAACGGTTTTCCGAGGAGTTTATTCCGCCGGTGTAAGTTTGTAATAACAGATACTGATATTTGTTGCTAATTGTATTAATTGTGGTCACGGCAAATCTCTGTTGAAGTATTTAAGGGGTCAAGGTGTTACATGATATAAATCTAAAAAGAACTTCTAGTATCACTATACTGTGATAACTATACATATATACTATTATACTGTTATATATTAAACCGTTTCGATAATATTGAATTCTTTATTTTTTGCGTATACGAAAGAAAAAAAACAATCGTCTATAATGTTTTCTGTGTACAGAAACAAGATTTGAAATAAAATTAGACGTCAAGTACATTGTGTGTCAAGAGTCATATGTCAGATGTCAACAAGCCCATGTGTACGTGCTTACGGCAAAGTAATTCATTATGTAATATTCTACGGCTTTTATTATTATTTTGATGTTATGAGTTAAGAAAGATATTCAAGGTATTTTATAAATCAAAATTAAATATGTATCAAACAGAATTTCTGCGAATAGATTCCACTGCGGCCAGTCTCGTTTACAATTAAGTTAATAACTCGTTGACATTGACCGTTGCTCCCTCCACTGATTCTGACGTCTAACATTCCATTCCAGATAATTTTGGTATTAGAAATAAACTTGAACTATGTAGATTAACCTGTCTGCCTTTGAAACTCTGACATTCTAATATTGTAAAACCACTTATTGGGTTTGGCTCGTGATAAACTTCAGGTTATTTTAAATAAATAGATAAATAAAATAAACGTTTACATACTCACACCACTAGGATTCCCCGTGTTGCGGGTGGCATGGACATACGCAAATTTGACATCAGTAACACCCACGACCCGAGAACAAACAAAATCTGTCACATAAATGTCTGTCCTGGCCGGGGATCGAACCCGGGACCCCTCGCTCGGCTGGCAGAGTTCACTACTAACTGGGCTATAGCCTATAGGGTCGTTATTAACTGTAACTGTGTTTTATTCTCAAAAGAACGTGGATCGTGATCGCTTGTTAGAAGATTACGCAACACAGTATTTTAGTCTTTGCTATTATTGATATAAGTTTAACATCATAATTTTATAGCTTACCTGATATTGAATTTGTAAAAAACAAACAAAAGCTGTTCAAAAGCACAAGTCAACTGCTTGAACTGTTTGTTAATTGTTTGCCATAAAAAGGCGAGCGTCTCGACCTATACGACCGACATGGCTATACTTTTTACCGCGACGCAAAGTTTTTGCCGCCGGCAAGGTCGTAATGAGAATAGTTGTCACGACACGACAAGACCCTTGAGCCGAGAGGGGTTTGTTGTGCGCGGCGGATTCTCATTGCCTTCAAAGTTTCTCTTCATTTCCTATTAATAGACATTATTTATATCAAATACCACTACTAGTGTCTCTAGGTCTCACCTTTACAAGTACATACTGCTGACCTACAGACGCCTAAACCAACTAAGAAGTCAACTTTATCACTCAAAGTACCCACTCCAGAAACCAGTCGTACATAAGGTAAAGTTCGCTACATGCATCCCCTTTTGGAAAGTCTTGTAGTGTTTTATCGTGTTTAGATTGCAGTGTTGGAGTGGCCACCTACCGTCAGATCGTCTGCTCGTTTACCACTAGTACTATGGACGTAATTTTATTCGTGGTCGATAAACATACAAACTAAATTTAAATGTTTAAAAGATTATAAACTGTTCACGATGAATAAGATGAAGTTATCATTCTTATTATGTCAACAGTGAAAAAAAAAAAAATCAAGACTGCTTGCTTTTGCTACGCTGAGCTCAGCGAATAGTTTTTATACCTTACGAAATATCTTCTGTAGAAATGTGTTTTTAATGAGAATAGTTGACTGAATAGTGTTATGCAAAGAGCCTTTGTTTATTAGAGACGATCTATATTGCATTTCAACGTGGGATATTATAAACGACTTTACAGACATAATACGGGAAGCATGAGAGTCAATGTTAAAAACTTAAGCGAACACCCATAGCTGCGACGCTGAAAATTTTATTAACGTTTTCATATTTTAGACAAAGAGTGGAAGTCGGATGTCTTTTATGAAAATAGCTACCTGATGGTAAGTGGTCTCTGTCGAAAATGAACATCAGCAAGACCAAAGATATCATTGATGCGGTTTTGATCAAGAAAGATAAAGTAAAAAGGTATTGGCTCTCAAGCCCCCAGCCGGAACACGACGAGTCGTTTGGCGGCTGACTTAACCAAGAGGGTGGTAACTAGCCAGGCAAGCCTTACGGAAAGATAAGATAATACTAGTAATAATATAAATGATTTAATAATAATATCGATTGAACGCATAAACCCTACCACCAAACAGGCTGGCTTCTCTCACACCGACACTCAGTTCTGCCAGTATGGAATTTTATATTATTCATATTAATATGTTTAATATTAATATGTTTAATATGTACTTTATTAATATCTTGTATTATTATATATATAGCAGTCTACAAGAATCTACTTTATTCTGTCATACCATCATAGTAAAAAATATACAATTTCAAAGTACGCAAATTAAACCATACGCAATATACGATGTACAGTAACTTAAAGGACATGTTTTGCAAACGTTGCACTGTTCCTGATTTATATGTGTAACGTGACTTTGAATGAAAGAGATTTAGAGCGCCACTAGCCGCGATTAAACAATACTTAAACTTCGATTGACGTCATCGCGCTTAGACAAGATAGTCGTACTTACACAAAATATTTGCTAGAAATAGAGATTACGTCATTGGTCAACCTTACATGGCATACGTGAAGAGGAGAATTTGTCCATAGATCAATTAACGAAGTAAGTTCGTAGTCGGAGATTTCATCGGCACGGGTGGCGGGCTGTGACCCGCCGCATCAGTAGTTAATGTTTCAACTTGTTGATCTTGCCGCTGTTTGTTAAATAAAGCCAATATCGATGTCGAGATGGATACGGGTTAGGTGCCTCTAGATATATGAATCAAAATAGGCACAACGTTACGCAATTTAACGTTCTCCCAGGATGCTTTGGTATGATTCTGCAAGCACTTTTTACAAGACATTGTGCGGAAACTTGTAGTCCGCGACCGGCGAGATGTGTAAGAACATTTTTATAATTTATTGTTGATTGTTCATGCTGCAGTGATTACTTTCCAATATTGGGATTTTATACTCGTCCGATTTCAATCAATTAGCAACCAAATGGATTAGTCGTCGTGATTGAAAATGCCTGAATCACGATCCATTATGCTGCGCCAGTGCGTAGGGGGAGGCTCAGTGGTTAATTCGAGTGGTGATAATATTAGGTCATCAGAATACCACCAACGACCGGAAACCGTCGACAAAAGCTTTACGTGTCTCAGAATCATGAAGCCCATATGTAATTTGTTCACACGTTCAAATTCCGACCGCGGCCAAAGTTACTACACCTGTCTATTAATGATAACCAAAAGCAAGCCGTGGTAATGTATTCCCTTTATATCCGTTTGCGTGTTCGTATGTCCTATCAATAACAATCTCAACAATCAATAACAAATTTAAGGCATATAAAAACTTTGTAGCGATATGAAGATTCCTTTTCATGTTACTGTCTACAATCCGTATCACTCGTCATGTCTCATACATTGTTTCAATGACATATTCGAATAAACAACCCGACCCTAACTCACGCCCTGGTAAACGGGACGCCGACAATGTAGCTAACCATAAAAACTGGAAACCCACACGCTTTCACGTTGCGGTACTACGAGGACGGGAAGGCTCAAACGCGCAGAGGCCACGTTAGCGTGGCGATGGTAATGCAACATTATGGCTTAGTAAACACTGTGGCAGGAATACCATCTACCGAGGTTATAATATTGTTGTCACTGTATTGTAAACAGGAGTCGAATTGCGCTTATAAGCTTGATTGTCGTTATATGCTGACGTTTAACTGTGGGTTTCTCGTATGTTGTGCAACTACGTACTTGTGTAACTAGGTTTGAATATGTTCACAATTCAACGAACACTTACATGACGGTATGTAAGCCTACGTAGACGTCGTCGGTGTTCGAGGGGAGACGAATCCCGTGTACTCTAACTGCGTTCCGGAAAGAATATTCTAAAATTATAGATACCATCTATAAAATCATATTTCTTGTGCTATCGTAATATTACTTTACCAATATTATTTTAATAACCCAATATTTAAACGAAGTCGGCTTGCCTTCAACATCAAAGGTGATGGAATAGTGTAATCTCCTATACTGTAACACTATTCTTTAGTGTACTTAAATATTCTAGTGAAGAATTTATTATCGTACAAAGTAACCATTAAGCTGCCTCAAAACGATGCACAATATTTTTATTAGTCGAAAAAATGAAGCTGATCTCTAAAGGCTAATGTTTCTCTTTGTAATATTGATATTGTTTCAAAGTGTACCACAAATAGATTCCAATTTCAGGTCGATATACAATATAGGTAATTATGACGACAGAGTGAAATCATTTCTAGCTGCTGTCGCTTTAAGGAAATTGATTTACGGTAAAATTAGCGAGGGATATGGTATTACCAAAAATAACCTTATTAGCTATTAAATGTGTGTGCGCTTTATAAAAAATTAACATCTTTCAGCGGGATGCTCTGTAAAATTACAAAAATCTTGAAAAGAAATCTTTTCTCTATTAACCTTTAAGTTCGGCGCTGTCTAGTATAAACTTCGAGCAAGTTCTTAAGCTTTCAACTTTGCGTTGCACAAATTTTTACTTTTATTTCTTGGAAACGACCACCTGCGCGAAATGTGAAATGTCCCTTATTAAATTCACCGCATGAATATGTAGGTGGCTGTAGTTGCGGCTGAGGGAAAGTTTGTGACTGAGGCTAGTTTGTGACTGAAATAAGTTCGGAACTGGCTGAATGCGGTTCCATTCTCTGGACTGTATGCTCAGTGCTGGATTTCGGGATTTCTCTACCGGAAGATTTCGAGAAACACCCTTTGTGTTTCATTGTTCAGATTCCCCAAGGTTTGCGAATTACCTCTTTAATGACGGTATAATTTCCATCACGTCGAGTAATATGAGGGCAAGTATATAATTATTTTCTTATAATAAAATGGGTAAACAGAATTGATTAATATTTTACTTAACTTATTAATTAGGTAAAAAAATAAAACCGCCTTGCTGCGGAGGACCTAGCTGACGGATACATTTATATGACGGCCGAGTTTAAAATTTAAAAAGAGTAATCTGACAATCAGAGTTTATTGAACGAGGTAATGACATTTGTAGCTCGCACAGATCACTGCCTTTAATAATGTTAAAAGCCAGCCACATCTTACTCCTATTATTGTAAAAATGCATTAGCACACCTTCTCAGGTTAATCCTCACTTTGGTTTGACGAGAAATCAGTGTTAAGGTTCAGATCTGTTTTAACACAAGAAGTTAGAGTGTGCCACGACATCGTCGTGGTAAATATTGTCAACACAGCATACTAACTCTGTGCCCGTCCTGTCCGCGGTTTTGAGCTGACGTGCGGCTGATGGGGTTTGCCGTGACTCAATGTAATCAAAAATGCCTTCTGTTATTGATTCACTTGGCGTTATGCAATAATAGAAAAACCTCTCATCTGCACAGAGAAACAGATGCCGTTTTCATGTGGTCGACCATCATAGGACCTATTTTGTTATTATAGTAATCATCACAAATGTATCGATAACTCAAGAATAAAAACATCATCAAATTAAGCCAGGTCCCGCGACAATGCCACTGGATTCCAGTCGAGGCCGACGCGGTACGGCGACGGTGTATAAAAAGTGGTGAACGTGTAAAGTTTGCTCCGCACTAATTGAATAAGTTCCGGCCGCGTGACTCGCGTGGCGCTCACCTGGACACCGCTAACTGCGCTATGGAATTTTATTACCGCATGTGACACATGTAGTCATCAGTTTTTTATTAACTTTTTACACTAGGGACGGTACAGTGTACACATTTATTCGACAAATAATTCGTTTTCGTGTTTTCCACGTTTATTGATATTGTCCGTATGTGGTGATACTACCCTATACGTCTGCATAGTTTTATATATATTTTTTTTAAACTCATAATTTTAATGACTACAGTGAGTTATGAGTTAAATAATAAATAATGTTTGTTGGATTACAATTTATGCTGAAATTTCTGAATAGATAATTAAAATTGAACATAAGTTTTGTGAAGTGTGTAAAATAGTATAGACATTATATTATTTTCGAGCTGCACAAAGATACTAAAATTTACTTTACTCAATAAAAAAAAAAATACTTTTTTTTATTAGGATGAAAATAGATGAACCATTGAGAGAGAAGGATCTTCTGAATACGAAGAATATGAATTTTGCATTCAACATAAGTAGCAACAAATAAATGATATTTCAATCATAGTCAAGTGTAATGTACATAACGAGTACATAATGATTACCGCGGGCTGCTGCGACGTGTGGGTATCATCTTGTTATAGTCCACCACAAGTGTCTAGACTCTTCGGGGATCTCGTTTACCGACCGATGCTCAACTCTCCTGGACATTTATCAACTCTCTATATCTTATGAATGAAATTTGAAAAATTTCGAATTCAATTTAGAAACTTTTATCTATTCCCATTGCGATCCACTGCATCTGATTCGTAGAATATTTTTCATTAATCTTATTTCTACGATCATAAAATATTTTTTACGTATTTATTTGTTTATGTAGATAGTTAAAATTTCACGAGTTCATTAGTCAATTTAGTCAGTATCACCACTGTACGTGGTACTAACAGGTATAAACCTACACTTGAGAGCAAAAAAAATTGGATACACATTTTAACCAAAAATCAAACAATTTTTTTAAATAAATTTATTTACTGAATTTATCTTTTTTTTATATTACAGTATGCTTTTCAAAAGCTTTCAAAAGAGTCATCCACCCTAGCTATGATATTCAAGTTAAAAACAATACCAACAATCTTAAAGATAACTTGAAATCGCTTTAAGTAAATGTCCTCTAAATATTTTTTTGTTTAATTACTCTCTTTAACCTGCCCTAATTGCGATAACGCCAGCTACCTACGCGAGCGATATTGGGTTACCATTGGGATCAAACTTCGCTATTGTCGGAATTTCGATATTATGGTTAGAGTTGATGACTTTTTGAACGCTTAAAATGCATACAATAATATGAAAAAAGGATAAATTTATATTAAAAAATAATTTGACTTTTGATTAAAATGTAGGCGGTGTGCGATATTTTTGCTTTCGAGTGTATTTTGTGATAACCGGCAAGCCCAATGCATTACAGTATAAATTTCTAGACGTATATATGCCATGCACCTCCTGCCTCCCAAATAGGAAATGAATACGTTCATAGTGTATTCATAACGTTATTAATGGCTCTCGGAAATGTTCATTTATAAAGAACATTTGTTGCCTGTATTCGAGTTGCGATAGTGTCAAGTAATCGCATGAAGCTAATTCACATTTGGGATCGTACACTTTATAACAATCGTTATATATAATATATATATTTCTTGTGTGCGTGTGCATGTCACTAAACTCCTCCTAAACGACTGGATCGATTTTGATGAATTTTTTGTGTGTGTTCAAGGGGATTTGAGAATGGTTTAGATTCACAATTTGGTCCACTGGAGAAAGTTGTTTTGGTAAAATGGAATTTTTCCACTGGAAATTTTCGAGTTAAAGACGTGTGTACAGGACAATGTCTGTCGGGTCCGCTAGTATATACATATAAAGACAGTTTCTCCTTCAGACGGTGCATCATGAGAGTAAAATAAGTCTATGATGGGGAGTCACGATATCTTATTTATCACCCATAGTTTGTTATTCATCAAAATATAAATACAATTGCACTAAATATTCGCCTGTAAGTACATGGATATACATGCCGCGAGCTGTGGGCTGTGGGCACATCAAACAGAGTTCCCAACGGAAGCCAGTTCGGAGCTGGCGGCCTTGTCGGTCGGTTTATTTGACTGTCTAATAACAATAGCTGTAACACACTGGCGACGCTCTATCGGCAATTTAACGAATGGACTTTGTCCAATAAAGTATTGAATTAATTGTTATGTACATAGTATGTATGCATGTTTTTGCTACACTTGAATACTGAGAATGCTTGATGCTATAATGTCAAGTATGTAGTTACATATGGTAAGCCGCATGGACTTAGACAAAAACCTATTCACTCTTGCCTTGAAGTAATTAATGAATAATACTAATATATTATTACTTAATAACTGACCATTATTATTAGGATGTATTTATATGTTCATTCAAATTTTTTAACTTTTGATGGTGACTCAGCCCGTCTTTGAACCTATGCCAACTGTACTGCTTAAACAATACGTGTTTAGTAGACCCAGTATATGTATACTATACTAGTTAATATTACCATGCTTTATGTAATACAGTGATCGGCTGCCACTTTATGAACTGAAAATACTAATTTATATTTTTTTTTATATCTTTTTTCGACCGTCAATTTGGAGATCCACTCAAGAAGCGAAGTCACCGGTACAGACGTCCACGGGTAGTGTCGATCATCAGGTTGCTTGCAACACGATCTCGTTTGAAGTGTTTTGCTTTATTTCGGAGATAACAATCGTTTATTTGTACTAGATAGTTGTTATTGAAATTATATTAATAATCACATCCGGTCATATAGACTTCGTGGATTGATCATTCACCTTCCTATCTGCATAGCGTCGATAAGCCGAAGCGTTGACCGCCCTTTGTTATTATTATCAATGTTGATACTAAGCCGGCTTTCGTTTGATTGATTATACCGTTCGGTGCATACGAATGGAACGAAGCACCTGCCTTGGCTCGGCAGTACACTGGCGACTTCTCCTTGTCGTTAGGGTTGCAAGTTGACGAAAATATCGATATAGATATCGATATTTGTATCGGAGGCTGAAAAATATCAATAATATCGATAGTTTCAACGTGATATTATTATTGATTTGAAAATTTTACAAAAAGTTAGAATTAGGCAAATGAAAACCAAATATACAAATGGCTCTTTATAAAATAAACTTAATGCCTAATAATTCTTATGAATGGAACTTAAACAAATAGTTTGATACTCTTTATCCGAGTAACCGAAGATTGTTCTAATTAACTTTGTTGTTAAAAAACGTAGGGTATATTAAATACTTCTTTGGTAGCTTCTTATACAATTAAAGTCACACATTTACACACAATTAATGTAAACACATGTGTATTTCCTTAATAAATTGTAATTTTAAATAAATTGTTTTTAAAAATTTAATTCGCGTTCGCCCCAATTTAACTTAATACCGCACTTTTTTTTAATATTTCAAAATCGATATTTTCGGATATTCGATATATTCGCATCCTCGCTTGACACGGGCGCTCGCACTGTAAGCTCGCTAAGCTCCGTCCCTAAAGGATCATGACCCTTCGACGTAGCTGTCCGCGCTGTATTTGAAAATTCGATGACGACGCGGTATCAATGGGCGCTCAGTGAACGTTTCTCTTTAATTTTTGTGTAAATATACAGGCCCGTATAGTAAGATTTATTTAAAACTGGTAGGAAAATACCTGCAATACATATAATGTATACAAGCTCGCAGCTTTCCCGGCAGCGAGCGTAATGTAACAAAAATTTGAATAAGCAATATAATCACGGAGCGCCTGTATTAATTTCGACAACCGAATACACTTAAATTCGTCACGTTTTCAATACGCATTATATTAAATTAGTTTTTTTCACATGCTGGTGAAATAAAAAACTCTTATATTTTTTGTTGATTTTTCTGCCACACCAACGTGCTAACATAATATACGAATAAATATATTCGTAAGGGCGAGATATACGTATACAAAACATAATATCCACATAAATAATATCCAGTGTATATTTAACAAGAGAGAGGGAAGTAAAATAGTAATAGGTACCTATTTATGTGTTGTATGCATGTTTGTTGAAACATCTGTTATTTCTACCCTTACTTAAATATCGACAGGACCATAATAAGGATGAGGAATACATTTTGCCTTTCACATTTTATTTTATTTACCAGGGATTACCTTAATCCGGGTGAGTTATGAAACCTACTAATAAGGAAAGTTCACAGATAAGTAAATATTGGTAATAATCACTGTTCAATTGGGTCACCTCGTCCAAACCTATAATATACAGCTACAATTGTCTAATGAAATTCCCTGATCGTCCGTACTCATTATTTTTTCGTTACGCGTCAGAAAAAATGGTAATGAAAATCAAATGGCAAAGGCGCCATAAGTAGGAAAAGTTAAAATATGTCGATTTGTTCACAGTTTTTTCGCTAATAAAATTAAATAATGACGTTTTTAATACCTAAATATACGATTTGAATCACAAAATGACAGAATGTGAATTTTTAATACAAACAAATAAGAATACAATTTGAGTTTTATTACGTACAGTCCCAGAAATTCCTCCAGACGCGAGGGAGCTGCGTGAACTTGGATAAAATAAAATGTTTCCATAATTGCAAATTCCGATGTTGCACGGAACAAACTACTTTTATCAACGTGTCCTCGGCGGAGTTACACCGCGACTTCTAACCTTTGTTCCCGTCCTGTCCAACTTTAAAATTGAACTCTCGAATGTCTACATTACTAGCAACTTACTTCGAACGATCGTAATATTTCTCTGCGATATTATTTCTGACAGGTAAATTTATTAAATAGAAGTTCTATAAATATTTTTTTATCGAGACGAAAGTAGCCAACGGGCATGCAGTCTACTTGGTGTATTAAGGCGTATTATACACGTGTCCTCCGTCGGTAAGATATGGTGAACCTCGATGAGATTGCAACTGCCCACCGGCGCACCATTCATCATCAGTAACGCATTACTTACGAAGACCACAAGCGGCTCAGGCTGTATGGTATTTGGGCACAGTACGTGGTTAGGTTAGTTGATGAGCGGATTTACCGTTGCCTTATTGCCGGCAAAGTTTCGGTGATATTCTCACTGTTGTAAGTAGGTACCTTCAGAGGACTAATTTTTTAGTCGGTTGTTACCATAAAGACACTCGCCAGCCGCTACAGCTTGTTGCGATTTGTTACTCCACCTCGGTTCGCCACCACCGACAAGTTTCGCCGAGGAACAAATCGCGTTACGGCAGCAAATTAGCGGTGAGAGCCGTTGCGGTTGCAGTCGCAGGATGCCCGTTTGTTTATTTCCTTTTGGCCGTTAGGAACAAAGCGCAAACTGAAAGTTTCCGACCGCGTCTTTACCGCGACTTTAAGTCGATGGTGAAATTGGACGTTTCTTGAAGAGTTCGATGTAGAACAATACGACGGCGATGGTCTGTTGACCGACCTCGGCTCTAAATGTTACACTCGTATTTGTAGTATTGAGCGTGTACTTAATTTTTAGTTCAGCATTTTGGCTATTTAGGCGGCCTAGAACCATCTATGGTTCTAGTTCTAACATGGCCGTATGGCCATGTTGGCCGAAGACGGTGCCGGAAAAGGTGACAGAAGCCAGCCTGCTTGGTGGTAGGGCTTCGCGTAAGGATTATGTTATCAGTATTATTATTAAGCCCTTAATATTATTACGGTATTATTATTATTATTATTATTATTATTCAACTTTCCGTGAAGCCTGCCTGGCTAGCTGCCACCCTCCTGTCCAGCTGAGGGCTTGAGTGCCAGTACTTTCTTTCTTACCATCTTCTCATTTCCTGGCCGACAACTCATCAGTGTTAACTTTAGTCATGCTGATGTGTAAGGGTGACGGTGACCATTTACCATCAATTGGCTCTTCTGCCCGTTTGACGGCTATTTACATAAAAAAAATCACCTAACAGCTATGAAATCCGGAAGTGAACTCCGAATAGCATTCAACGAGAAGTCGGTGGAAGTTACGAACGCTGAACCATCTGAAAACTATCGACGTAGGCTTATTCATGAAAGAGCTTTACAACGATTTTCATCAGGGAAAAAGGCCATGAGTGGTATAAGTGGTTGTCAAGATTGTTTAGGAAAGATTAACAGTGCAACGCGTCATGATACACGTAGAAGGTTATACTTATATATAGTGGTTCGTGATGTCTTAATGTACGTATTACTTGCTGGTGTGGGTGATCGGTGAGTGATACTGGGTGATCAGTAAGTGATACTGTACCCATCACGGTCGTCGCAACTGCCTCTGGCCTGTTTTAATTGACCCAGGTTAAATTTTCCGAATGAAATAGCATTGTCTATTAGTACGATTATGGTATCTCCAGAGGGCAACCAATTGCTGTATCTAAGGCAAATGACATTACTCACTTAATAATACTGGCTATAAGCGAAGCCGAAAATTAACGATACTCTGAGGAATGATCGTGTTCGAATATACAGGGTCAGCTCTGCTCGCGGCAATCGTTATTGCCGCATAATACTGAGCAAAGACCAGAGTGAAATGAATACGATGGTTTTATGGACGACTTCAACCAATTAGCGGCCCCCTGTCTACAGTGTCCTAGGGTTTGCCTAATGCATCATGCTGCTCCAGTGCGGATTGGTAGAGGAGTTAGTGGCCAACCCGGGCGTCGTAAGTTCTTATATTACCTTAAGGCTCTAACGGCTAATAATAACGCTACTGTAGGACTAATGTGAGCCGAGATCAAGTTTAGTAAGCTCGTATGTCAAAGTTAGGTTGCGATCTCACAATTAAGTAAGTTACCAATTTCGGTAATAACTTGGGTCTTGGCACTTGACCTTTAGCTATTGTAATAATAAAACTGTAATTTACTATAGAATAATTTATGTAATTTCGCGCGAAACACATGATCGATAGTTGAAGCGCCATCTGCGCATTGTTATAGTTTATCCTGTTGAAGTTTACTTCACTTAGTTTACGTTATGGTACAATAGATGGCGTTATACTTATTTGTGAATCGCGCTAACCGTTGTACTACGTAACTTGTATAAGTACCGAGAGGGGTGCAAATCAGTCTACGACCTATTAATGGTCCACTGCTTAACATTATTTTTGACACAGCATTAGGCGTGAAACCCTTTTGCTTAATAATATTATATTTACTGTCAAAATGTAATGTTACTAGATTCAGTTGTCTAAATATATTTTAGTCATTTATCGACCATATAATTTTATAAGATGCTGTATTCTTTATAAGGTCTCTTCGATCTCAATAATAAATTCAGAATTTTATTTATGACTTAATTTAAATAGCACATTTGTTTTTCATTTAATGTGTCATTCAAATTTATTAACTTTACCGAATCAGATTGTTATATTGTTGTTGATAAGCTAATGCTAGAGTTGTATAACCTTACTGTTGGTTAAAAGTTTATACTGTAATTAGTACTGTATTTTGTGTTGAAATTACCATTAAGTTAAGTACCAATAAATAATACCTATTAAGTTAATGGATTTCCCGAGACATGCTGTCACTTAAGAATGAAAGTGAGAAATAATAAGTCTAGATAAAAAAGGGGTCGTTAACTAGCAGGAGATGACGGAATGGTAATTGAATTTGGCCGCTAGATAACTACTTACATATGCTTCACCTACGTAGAAATACTGAATAAAAGTTACTTTATTATTTTGTACAACATAACTGTATGCACCGTCTCTGTAACACATACCTGTATAATTGAGCAGTGAATGATGAGAAGGTTATTTGACATGGATAATGTAAAGGTTTTTGGATTCCTTGACACAAAATTTATTTGAAATGTACGTTAGGTGTGGATGCTGAAATATATAAAACAACTAAATTAAAAGTAACACGAATTGACTATAAATTGATGACAATATTAATACGAATTCTAGTTAGATTATTTATTATATTTCCTATAACTAGGCTAAATATAATTTTGCAAAAAACATTTTTATTTAAAATTATAGTTACAAAATAATTACAATACCTGTCACATTATGTATTTAATTGTTATTTATATTCGATTTGAAAATTTTTGTGTTCTGGTAACTGAATAGAAAACACTGATTGTTGATTTAAACAGTTATTGCACGGCTGACATAAAAGTTATCAAGCGGTTTTAAAATTCTTTGCACTAAATTCAAGCTACTTAATTACTGCTAAAGTGCTCCCCGACAAAGAAGAACGTTAATAGTGGAAATT
>DWPT01001993.1:0-17153 GCA_018251895.1 Agathymus mariae mariae | reverse complement strand
AATGTCCATGGGCGGCGGTGAACACTTGCCATCGAGTGACCCGTCTGCTCGTTTGCATGCCTAAGGCATAAAAAAAATCACATAAGTTAAGGGTAAGTACTAAGTAATAAGTAAAGACTGACGGATGGCTTTAATTCCGTTATTGCATGGTAGCAAAACAGATTATAATTCAGTAATCATATTTTTAGATAAACCATTGGATATCAGTTAAGAACTTAAGTAAATGGTATATCTTGCGAAGTATAATTATAAATCGAGAAGTAAGTATGTGGTGATAAATTACTGTGTCTGTCTTATTGTTCCGAACTTATCTTTTTCGCAATAAGGAAAGACTTTTGTGAATTCGTAAAGTTCAATTAATCATCTATCTAACTTTTGGTAAATTATTTTGAGTTTCTAAATAAAATGAACTTATGATGTTGGGTTAGAAATTTGTCAGACAATTTCAAGTTTTAGCGTGAGAGAGAGTGCGAGATTGTGAGTTGATGTTTATGTAAAAAGTAATTTGATATACATGTATATCACGGCACCTATTTGAAAAAAAAATAAAAGGTTTTACCATCTGAAAAGTACATAGTACCTGATAGGCATAGGTCATATATCAAGTGTGTAATAATTAATTGTAAACCCGAACGAAGTAGTGACGGCCGTTCGTAAGTAATAAAATAGTGATTACCTAAATAATTGGTGTCGAAAAGTTAGCACTTTGTTGCTCTAGCTTATACAAGAATACATGTAACTTAGATGTATTCATGTATAAGCTTAACTTAGTCATTGCTGAACTCCCTTATGACTTATTGTCGTAAATAAATAATAATAATTCGCTTAAAACACCAGGTGTTGAAATGTTCAACTGAAATAGACATTTTAGATGACAAATCGTTACAAAACATTTAGCCTCATAATGTAATTTTGTTTCAATTTCAATTTGTAACTTTATCTAGAAAACAATCAAAAACAAATATTTCATAACTATAAAAATTCCTATTTGAATTGTTAGAAAACTTTTTCGAATGATTGCATTATTTTGCATTCCGTGGCAAGGCGTGTGCGTGTCAGGGAACAAAAGTGGAAACCAAGATTATTTTTTGTCAAACAGGAAACATTTAATTAAAGGTTAATTTTAAAAGATCACGCAACCAAGTGTAAACCTAAAATTTTCAATTACTGACGTTTTATAAAAAGTAATAACATCTACAATATTACTTGGAATATTGTTAAAACTTATAGTTTTTACAATTTACTCATTTTTCAGCGGTAAATATGATTGCCCCAATTTAGACTTTTAGGTGCCTAAGTTTAAGAGTTAAATTAAAAACTACATATAGCACGTGCTTTTTATGAAATCGTTTAATTAAATTGAGTTATTTAATTCTTTGTTATTTATTGGACTCAATCGATTCATTGTTTAAGTACACTTTATCTTTTGCAGCGGATATCTCCAGATGTGGTTGTAAGTGACTCCATCTTGTCGTAATTTACTTTTTTATTCGGAAAAACTGATATTCTTCCTTGGCATAGAAAATGAAAGTAAACGTGTACATTCTATTAAGAGGAAAGTAAATAAAATGTATTATAATAAATTAATTTATTAATAGAAACAGAAAAATCCATTCTTACTCGTAAAACAATGGGGGTGTTATTTCTAAACGTGAGGCGTAGGTTTTTTAAAGTGAATTGAGGGCAGATTACTAGTACGTTATAAATACATATCTTACATTCCAACTTAATGAGTTTTGAACAATTTTGTAATAATCAAAATATAATAGTGTAAAATAATTTATAAACAAACAAAATATATATTAAAATTGTTTTGAAAAGAGCACAACATATCAAGTGAACTGTTTCTAGCACCTATAAATATGAAAAAAGCGCGTAATAAATATGCGTTTTACGTTTAAATTACTATTCGAATGCGGATTTTTATGGAGTAGTAATTAGTTGATAAGAGAAGATTCTTTGTAAAGGAATGAGCACGAAAATTGGAAACAATAAAGCGCCTGATGAAAACGACTAACAATTTCGGATACAAGTACTTTTTAAAAATAAAGGTTATTTTTCACAAAGTTAAGCGAAGATGAGTTATTAGTTTGAGTGCAAACGATAGTTGTAAATATATGATATTCATCTCAAATCCATTACTAAATATAGTAAAAGATATATATCAAAACAGTAAAAGTTCCTTAATATTGTTCTTTAAAAATGCAATTACAAAATTTATTCAACAAATATGTATAAAAATATTATGTATTAAATTCCGACTTAAATCACATTCGCGAAAAACGCCGAAGTTCTAGTGTGAACAAAAAAATACTATTTGTTTCCTTCAACCAAAATAAAGATGGTAATTTCCTAATTAGTGGTAAATAAGGCCTGTTTTTATTTTGCGCCCCTCTTCGCCAATTTTTATCGTAAAACAGTGTTATAAAACAGTGCTATATTACTAGTGAGGTATTTTGATATATTTTATAAAAGCCAATATCTTTTAGGTTAATAAGAAATTGAGTAAATAAATTATAATTCAAGATAAAAGGCTATCTGTCTCTTACAAATAATAACTTACTAACGCGGGGTAAGTTAATATACACTATATTTTTATATATAGCAATACTAACGCTCCTAACAAAAACGGCGGAGCAAATTTTGAGCGAAAACTAGTTGCAAGGATATATCTAAAGCAAAATAAATTATCTACAGGAATTAATTTAGCTGTAAATATTTATAAATATACTTAAGTACCGAGCCCAGAAATATAATTGCATGTTTTCTCTTTACGTGTCATTTGCTTTTGTAAAACTAGATACGAAATCGAAATTTTTATGTATCATGTGTACCTATCGTAACACGGACAATTTGTTCCGTTTTTTTTTATTTAATTGCATACAAGTAGTTACAGTGAAGAGAAAATGGAGCCAGGTTTCTTCTGCTGGAGGTTTTACGGGCTTTATACCACTGAGTATAATATCAACAGTACCTATTTGTGAACGATGATCGGGTTCTTTTACTGTTTAGTTCTACCACTCTCCTAGTATCGACGGTAATGTATTTTATTTTAACTTAACGCGTATCTGTTGTGGTTGGAAATAACTCTCATGTGGGTTCCAAATTTTTTTTTGTCCGATAGCACATTGCTGTTTTGTTTATGGAATCATGGACTACAAGGCCCATTTATCATCAGACAAAGCGTCTGCAAGTTTCTTGGATATTATTAGTAGTGAAGAGATATCTGACGAGAGCTCGGGTTAATAGGGACGAAATAAAGTTCGAAAAGGCGGCCACAGTAAAACATATAAATCTCAAACTTCACGCAGCATCCTAAGCCATAAAAACTCATACGTGTCTGTTCTCCGCCAAGAGGAGCCCGTTTACCTTGGCTTACTTTTCAAGATATATTCTTGGAATGCACTGACCGTCTTCGTTTGTTGGGAGTTGAAGTTTCTTCGAACCTCCACTTTAGTCGGTTCATCGAGTCCAAAGTTTAACCGGCTGTAAGGAAACTTGGGATCCTTGTGAAGGTGTGGCGGTACTTTATACCGAATCAGCTTTTAACCCTGTGCAAAGCTCAAGTCCGACCGCGTGTGGAGTATTGTTGTCACATTTAGGCTGGTCCAGACAAATTCCACGTATCCGTCTCTGACTCGTTGGAGAGGCATGCAAACAGGTTCATTGGTGATCCGGATCTGGTCGAAACTAATGTACAGTACAGTAGCTTGAGCATAGGCGCAGAGCTGCCAATTTCTCAGTCTTCTATGTGGAGAACGAATTAATGATGAATGAATGTTTCATTTTGGGGAGTATGCGCAGGAATCGTACGAATTAATTCCCTCACAGGCGTTCCTCCATCGAACAACCTGACGTACGGTGAGATTCCATCTTATGCTGAGAACATCTCGGCCGTGTGGACAACGCGGTATGCGTCGTCATTCGTCATACGCTCTGCAAAGGACTGGAATAGCTTGCTCGCGTTGGTGTTCCCTGCTACGACGTGGGAGTATTCAGTAAAGAGTGAATAGGCTTTTATAATTTAATGCATTCAAAATCTTAGACTTCATTACCGCTTGCCATCAAGCTAAACATCAACTTCTTTATGTAAAAAAATACATTACATCTAGCGAATCCTAAAATAATTAGTTTGTTTGTTACTGTGAATATTAATTGGGAATAAAACAACTGCCTTAACTGCTGGCTTTAGTGAGTTACCGAAGGATAATGGAAATAAAAATACGTAAAAAATTTCATAAAAAATCTTCTATCAAAATTAATTCGTTCCTATATTTACGACTTTATTTAATATGCTGAAGTGAATACCGAGATTCAGTTACACTATTTATTTTGTTTAATTCGTGTAGATTGATAATTTATAGATAATTGCTATCGAATTTATTGACGTAATTTATTGGCTAATTAAATTTAACTAATTTTAAATAGCCGTAATTTTTTTTATTTTTTTTTATATTCACTGCATAAAATATGTCCCTTATACTACATAAAATATTAAAATATATCTGTTTAAACGTGATAACTTAAATAATGACTATACCGATTTTCATGTATTAGATTTATGAAAATTTATAAATTTTACTTAAATGTATGAACTTATCAGCTTATCCTATTTCGTAGGAACAGATATATTTCCCATGATAAAAAGTATCCTAGATTAAGACCCGTATTATAAGTTATTAAAAAGGCAAATCATGTAAATCTTTTTAGTAATTTCAGTGTCATACGCGGTCAGACAAACGGATAATATTTCCAAAAAATATGTTTTAACCTTGATATGGATAGCAAAGCACACCTAGATGTAAATTCACGAAAAATAATAACGCACTGATTTCGTTCTGTTGTTATTTTAATATTAGTAAGATATATTTACAGTACTAAAAACGAAGCAACCCAAACGTGAGTTCTATTCAGTATTTATTAAAATACGTTTAAAAATAACATAATATATCACGGTTGATTTCAAACACTAAAGAAGCACTAGTGATGTAACATTCAGATTAAAATGTACGGTGGCAAACCTATTGCCTTGCATTCAGAAGTACCTGGTACATATGAAGTATTCCTTGTTCAACAGACCCAGGAGCGGTGACGATTGGGGTTTGATTATAGCATTCATGGAGATTGTGCTCTACTTCTAAATGTATATAAGTAATATTGTTTTGAATTATCTAGAAACTCACTGTATAATCAATTTCAATGGTCGGAAATCAATCTCTTTCGGGTTGGAACAAAAAAGAAAAAAATGAAAAGAAATCTTCGAAATAATATTGTCAAGGTTACTGTTGACATAATTTAATTGTAACGCGATATTCATTATTTTAGCAGATTACGAATACTTTACAATTAATATAATATTCCTTATAAATTCACGTAGCTGACAATATTAGTTTGCCTTGACAACGTTACGGATACAAAACAAGATATCGATATTACACAAACATATGCATTAAAAGCACTGCGAAATGATTATTTAATTTAAATTTAAAATTGCACATTAAAATTTACTGTTTGTGATAATGAATCTAATAATCTTTATTTAATTAATGTCAGAATTAATAACGATTTTATTACTCCGTTGATTTACGTTTACAAAGGTAATTGAAAACGAGTTCTTTTTGTGCAGAAAAAAGTGCAAAGTTTATACAAACGAAATGTTAACCACTTACAAATTTGGTAAGTGTATAAAAATATAAGCTCAAGTGTAATACGCACAAACCAATCAAGAAAAGTTGACCCCTAAAAATAAAATAATAAAAATAAATTTTGTTAATTGTCAATTAAATCCCAATAATTTACAAACGGTCTAGTGTGGGGCATTCGCCTCTCCTCTTATCTGAAAAAATCTGTGAAGTTTTTAATAGTTTGCCATTATGTGCGCAAAGCCAGCAAATTAAATATAAATTAACCTTTGAGCCTCCAAGGCATCGACGGTGTAATGAATGTACAATTTTCGTTTTATAATTGTTATCATTATAAAATCGAAAACCGGCTGTTTCAGTAATCAATTTATGTCAATAAACATATAATTTCATTTAAATATAAAAACAATCTTGTCTACATAACGGTTTGGTTGCTTAACAATGTATAAAATATGAAAGCTGTATAAAATAAAAAAAAGCTAGATAGCAACTACGTTTGTGGTGGCAAGAACCGTTATTTTTACACAGAGATTTGAACACTAGCAGAGTAAAACCTAAACACCAACAAGACTTCTGCGAACATCGTTGCCCTTCACAAAAAATGGATTGTGCATAGCCTCTTTACGTACCTTTAATCGTGTTTACTCTGTGTTTGCAAATTTTGAAGACAAACACTCGAAAAATAAATCTCTTGTAACAATTTATTACAATTTCTCATCTCTTGTTGTTCAATATTCTTTGTTCGAAGCACTCGAAATTTTATCGTGTGATTTGGAGGCCCTTTTCGCCTTTTTCCTTGATGATTACAATATTTTCTACAGGAAATACCTTCTTTGTTGGGTGTATTCTTGAATCATACCCGGGTTTTCTTACGATTATTTTACTGTGGCATTTTGTCAAATTTATCTGCTGTATAGGTTAATTTATTTTATGCTTATGTGTTCCCATGTTTTAAAAGACCTAACATAAATTTGTTGTTTAAATAATGATATCTCTCATGTATACATCAGATAATGTATTGTGAGATTTATTCCTTTAATTGTGTGGGCTTCTGGTCCCTAACGGTGCTTATTTGTTTGGGAATACAAAAATTACAGGAATGGCGAAGTTTAATAGGAATTTATCTATATAATTCTTCTAACATACTTCTATATACTTCAACCTGTTGCGCTACAAACCTTCAAAGACGGCTTTTACATTTTATTCAAAATTCCAAATACAATCTTAAAAAAAAAAGAAACTTGTAAATTAAAAATAAATCCTATTACACTAAAAGAAGGTAACTAATGCAAACCTAATGCATATAAATATTGTAAGTTGTAATTACATTAATGTTGGTGGTATATAAGGACTCTCCATCGCCCTAAGTTAGCGGGGGTAAAAGAGACGGGACACATGAGGATAGCATCGTGTATTGAGGTTGTGATTTTTGTATGTATTTACTTCAAATTATCTAGTGTCATTCACTTTGATTAAAACTCACCGCAAGTTTGTTTAATTTGTTCAATATTTTTTTGGTGATTAAGTGTCTCACCTTTGAAAATCATGGGGCCTTTGAGGTTCAGATTAGTCGAGTAATAAACGGAATTAAGGAATGGTTTCGGTATTATTTTTGAGTTCTAATAAGACGTCGGTTTCTGCTGTAAATAATCATGCCATTTATTTTGTTATTTTTTGCGAATGGTTCTGGTAAAGTTCAAAGTAAGAGAACATAATAAAGTAAAAAGTGTACCAAAAGGAGATCTCCTGTCAGGAAAGGTGATCGTGTCTGGGGAGGTACCATGTTGTACATTTATCTTAACATTGTAGAAAACTTCGATAGCGTTTTAAGGCTTTTCTGCCACATATGGCGTCAAAATGCCGTATAGTGAAATGTTTGAAATGAATGAACCACATTTTAAACTTTATTTTAGTTCGACAAATCCAAACATAGACATTAGTATTCAAATGGACATCAAAACTTGCGTCGAAGTATTAAAATTAGTCCTAATGGAATTTTCCACTTAATCAGGCGTACTCGGTTTCCCATGACACAAAGCACAATAGGATTTTAGTCGGAAACTTTGTTAGTGGATAGTCAAGATTGTAGATTTCCCACCGGACGAAAACCAGTTTCAACTTGGCGGACTATATCGATAACTTCCTCGGACACTCTCTTAGTTATTTATCATCGAATACTGCCAATCGTCGCTTTATGTTCACTGCCAACGGAAATCAAATATCGTTTATCGCAGGCTAAGAAACATCGAATATGTCCATAGTAAGATAGGACACATTAAAATCTAATTGACGAACTGACTTTCTAACATACCAAAAACATTATTGAAATCATAAAAGGTAACAAAACTGTACGGGTTTCGTCCTTCCTGAATCTTAGCTTGCTTCCTCGTGGTGCACTAGACCAACAGCGGTAATGGTGTAAGGTCTTGTTGAAGTCACTGGGTACCACCCGATTTTATTCCGATAGTACTCATGATGGTAGGGTAGTTTTTACGGCTTAGATTAATGGTTATTCATGTAACAGATATCGTACAAGTCATGTTATAGATATATAGACGACCTCGTAGACCAGTTGATAGTGACCTTGCCTATCGAGCAAGGAGTTCTAGGTTCGATTCCTCGCCGGGGTAGACATTTATGTGATATACAAATGTATGTTCTCGGGTGTTTGTGATATCTTATATGTGTACGTCCACGTTATTTTATTCCGTATAACAAGACCAGTCTTCTTATTTACTGATTAATAAATTAAACCATTCTATGTAAATACGTCATTATTACTACTGGAACCCGGTAAAGGTTTTTTAAACGATATAATTAACTGGAAATTACGTATTTACTATTCCTTGGATGTGGTTATGAATAAATTATGTAGGATGAGTCAAACTCCGAGAAATTACTTTATTCACTTCATATTAAATAATTACCAAATGATGTTAATAAAAATGTGAGTTTATTACTAGGTAATCTTATTATAATATGATATTGTAAATAGGATCTATTTAATGCCCACAAATGATTTTCTAGATAAGTGCTAGATGTGTTAGTACCAGAGATTTCTCGCAAAGCGTTATAACTAAATAATTTGACTTTGTATCAAATATTTTTTTTTATATAAATTAATATTTCTCTCTGATCTCCCGGTAATAAATGTTGGATATTTAACACCACAAACAAAATAATTAGAGGGATTTAACATTGATCCCTAGTGGACACGCGTGCCAAAGCAGAATGATAGGTCTGTCAAAACATTAAGAACGTTATAGAGAGCTCTCAGACATGCGGGTAGACATATATGAATGTAGTGTTTTTATACTGTTATATAAATAAAATATAATTATTAACGCGCATGTGAATATCTCTTCAGGATTGTTGGAATTTCAAATTTGTAAGTAATCGTCGCTTATAACAGGATAATATGGATATGTACGGACGGTAGTTTACCTAATACATCAAGCAATACTCATTTAAATTTTAATATCAATCCATTGAATAAGAGAAATTTTATGACGCATCACAAAATATTTGGCAAGAAGACACGGCAAAAAGATGAAAGTCTTAGATGTATGATTAAATGATAGATAATAATTAAATAACATGGAAATAACAATAAAAATTAAACAATACGTATAAGCCTCTTTCTGAACCAATTAAAACATCACACCTCACACTTATATTACTTGTCTCGTTATCTTTGTATTCATCATTAGTTGTACGATGTCTATAAAACGATTGTCTTGAATGAAATATATACCATTTTAAAACCACATATATGTTTTCTGTTTTTTTCATTGTTAGCAAATCTCCAACAGACATCTATGTCTATGTATGTGTACAATGTCGCCGGTTCAATAGAGGATCACTGCAGCATCCACTCTTGATAAGCCGTTGCGATACGAGAGTGCCAAAACGAAACTATTTTGAACGGGAACGATAAAGAAAAGTGTTATAATAAAAACAAAAGCTATTGGTAGTGCCACAAAAAATCCAGTTTCTAATTTAGATGATGTATGAATGATTTGTTTGATATTATGTTATTTCAATATATTTATTCTGTGAAACAAATTATTATGAAATAGTTTAGGTTTTAAAAATTAAAATATATATATATATATATATATATATATGATATAACACATATTTATAATATAAGTAAAGAGCAAAATGACCTGTGTTCGGAAACCGACATTACATCTCATCCAAATTTTTTAAGTGCGTAAAACAAATACTCATGCCCAGGGTTCCCAAAGTCAAAATTGGTTTAGACAAATTCATTTAGGATCACAAAAACCTTCACAACCCGAGAACAAAACATATGTATCTGATATTAGTGTTTGCTCCGATCACCGAACGTGGGAAGGATGAATAATTAGTATTTCAACAAATAATAAACTATATAACTTATTTTGATTTTTTTATTTGTTTGTTAAATACCAACAAACTAACAGACGCACTTTTTGATGGTAAGATCATTCACGTCTGTAATACCAAGTGCACCAACAATACACTGCTCATCGGCATTGAAGGAATTAATGGTTCTTTGATGCTGCAACCGTAACAGAACAATATTTACTTATGGATTCTAAAAATAGTGTAGCTAGTTGGTTAGATAAAAATCCTATCACCTCGCATGTGTACTGTCGGGATAAAATAGGATGCTACGAAGTCCAAACGGAGCACTCGGTTTAATCCCAACTGAGTAGATTAGATTAGAGGGCCATGTTACAGTAATACAGCAATGTAGATCCAGCTGTGACAGTTAATAGTAATTCCTTAAATCAAACAAGATGAAGATAGCGAGCTGCAGTTTGCTTACTTACAGGATTCCTCGACGTTGTATGTATATTGAATATGGTTTCGTCTGTGCTGACTGCATTACATCAAGTGTAAGGGCGTTCCTCCATTTAGATATGATTGTCAAAGATACTATATATGAGGAATGGTAGTTTGTCAGTCACCTTTGTGGAAAAAAGGGTAACTCATCGGTTCTATATCAATAGCCCACAAACAAACGGTACGGGGACCTTCTTATAACTGGCTCTCCGATACCGCTCCTGAGACGCACAACACGTTCCATGGTTAATTGTAGAATTTACAAGTAGTACAATAGATAGCCAAGTAGATAAAAACTACGACTATGGACCAATACCGTCGAGATCTAACTATGTAGTGGAATGCCTACGATCTCGAAGACACGGAACTAATGCCGAGTCATTACATTACATCATTACAGTACAGCTGGGTCCAACAAGAGGAGAGATGGTTGTTTTTAATTCTAGGGTAGAAATAGCCTTACACGCCATACATAATAATAAATATCTAAATTTGTATAGTTAGTGTCTTAGTAGACGCCGGTGAACTTATGTGCAACCGATGTTAGTATTGACTATTATACGACTAGCAGGTACATTACAGAATTATATATTTACTGCATTCGTGCACTAAAGAATAAAAAAACGAGCCAAACGATTTTGGCGAAGCTCAAAATTATTCAGTAACTCCAAGTTCTCTCGATAAGCCGAGTCGATACGATTGCGCCAAATCAAACACTCCCTTGACGGCGTATAAGCGGAGAAACGATTGGGGGCACCGAATGAAAATATGGCATCGAGCGTGGAACACGTTTACAATTCGCTTGGGGATTTTTCACGTTCCTAGGTTTAGACTAGTATAAATTTAAAACCGCCTTAAGCAAATTGAAACTCTAAGTGAATGTGCTTTGTACATTGGAATTGCATATTTTGAAACGACCGAGATTTTATCAAGTAGTTCATGCCAATGTTTCTCTGAACATTTAATTTTTCAATATTATCAAGATTTTCATTTCGATAACATATATATTATAATGTAAATAAATAATTATATTAGAAAAAATTAATGCGTAAGTCTTAGTATGTAAATTCTTCGTTGGCATGATTTAAATCTTTCACGGCTAAAGAGGGTAACTCCGTACGTCGTGAGATGTACCACAGCTACTGTCATCAGATCATTCGTGCTGATTGTACAGCTCTATATTGCAATATAACCAAGTTATGATATTGTAATAAAAAACCAAATATTAATTTTAAAAACACTAAAGCGACATCTCTTTAGTTAAATACACTACTTATATATATTTATACAATTTTATAACAATAACTATTGTTAGTTATTTCGTTATTTTTCGTGTAAAATTTTAGGTAATTAACATGCCTAGATTTAAGTGACATTTATGTTTAAAAATTTCAATAGAATTGAAACAAATAAATGTTAATTAGCATATTTAGGTGGTATTCAACACATTGTCAAGCATATATTGTCACACCATTTGTTATCATCATTACTTCATCAGTAATGTGAAAAAGTCAAACCATTGTTTGGGCAAAATTGATCCCTTGAAAATTGTAAAATAGATTGTAGGACCTATCGATTCATTAGACTCGCTCACCAAAAATTCAGTTTTATCGTTGGATGAAATATGATGTGATCTGTTGAGAGTCAGGTGAAATGTAGCCATTTGTTGACCTTTAAGTCTAATTTGAGGCAAAAAAACCTAACATTTTCCCATTAAAAACGAACGGATCTGATTATTCGTAAAGCGCGCTTTTATTATTTGGCCAGTAAAAACTTCTATATGTACATTTAAAAGCTGTCAACATCTAGTTTGTATACATGTTAGAAGATGGGTAGGTTAGGGGTTACAGAATAAGTTACAAAATAAAGTAATTATATAATAACATACATTAAGCTAATGTCTGACCTGACCTTTTCTTTGAAATGCGTGGAACATCATGGTAGTTGTGTGTATTTTAACAAGTTTTATTTTTCCTAAATAGCGCGGTCATAATGAAACATTCTGAAACTTCAAACATAATATAGTGGTTACCAAGCTTCAGTATATTTTATTAAACCAAGAGATTTTATTTTCCTAAGGGTCTTTGAAACAAGACATTTTAAGTATAACGAAGGGTCAAGGTTGGAACTATTGTAGGTCAAATAATTTTTTATTGAAAAAATATTTTCCAGTCTAGAGAGTTTGTTATCAGAATGAAGCATTACACCTACAAAAATATACTTTTAAAATAAGAGGCTAAATTTTTAAGTTTCGACGTACCAACCTGCTCTGCTCGTGAAATAATTTGCTAAATATCCGAATAGGCTATGTCGTAATAGTAAAACGGCCTCGCTTCGCTTCAGTTCAGAAAAAAACCTTACATTTAGAAATACCACCAGCATTGTTTTAGGACTGAGTTTTTCTCCTTTTATGAATTAGAAATATGATAATTTATCATGTTTTTATTTATGTAAGAATTTATTAAGTGATGCTTATTTCAACACATTAGTGAAAACTATCTTAATCAGTAAAGTACAGACAAAATTTTCTGTTAAGTATATTTTTGGGCTGTAAATGTTGATTTTATGTGTTAAATTTCGATTAATACTAATGCATGGATCTTGTCTTGTTTTAGTTTTTGGCCTTTCTGGCTAACAGCTGTATTCTTTCTAGAATCCATAATCCTATACGATACTAACATGTAGCATTTAGTTAGAAAAGCAGATTCCTTGCTTCCTTAAGTTTGGTTGTATTGTTGTATGGAGTATTGAAGTAGTATTGCTGATCGCTGCAGTAAAAAAATGGATCACAGTAGCGGTAAGCCCACGGTAGCAGAGAGAAACTTCTTACAGGTGACACTTGACAAATACTGATGCAAGATAATCCTGTGCACTTAATATCCATGTATTTTGTTTCTCGTTTTTTATAGGAATTAATTATAGGATACCCAATAAAAATGATCTCATAATAGATATTATGAGACGCAACTACCTACGCATTAAATTTGTTCTACACGTTTCTTGTGAGAATTTACAATAACAATATGAACCACTTTTCGCCGTAGAACTTGATAGTGAAATAAAAATATTATGTCACGTAACTTAAGTAATTTCCATAACTAGAATTGTAATGACCGCGATATCTTCTTAAAGCTATTTTGTGTCAAAACAAAACAGAAGCATTCAAACATATTCATAACAACTAGGTATGAAAAGAAGATGAGAGAAAAAATGCGTGAAATAAGAGAATTGATAAGTAGAACAAAGCAGCTGAAAATTTTTGGGTTCGGCTAAAACACCTTCTCCGGAAATATGACGAATGGAAAAATCATAAAAAATGATAGAACCAACTGTATATCGTGGTGGTGGTGGTTTGGCGTCTGTATTGAAAGAGTGATGAGGTTCTATTTATTTAAACCACGCCAGGCAATGCCATAACAGGAATCCGAGCTAGAGTATATCTTTAACTTATATTTTAGTTTAGGTGTATTTTATAGAGCACATCTTTTCTTCTTTCTAATTTAGGAAAGTAGTTGGGGCTGAACCAAATAAGGTTATTACTTTTGCGCCGCCCTGTAGCGATCGCAGCTTCTTAGGCGTATGTGATGGGATGGATGGCCGATGGAAATGGAATGGGATGGTCCAACTGGGATGATTAATAGGCCTCCTAAATTACTAGGACTCTTGTGGACGATCGCTGAATGTTTGAAGCCAAATCAATTTCTTTCGGAAAATGACAAAAGTTACGGGAAGTTACGGACTACAACGATTAAAGCAGAGATATAAATATAAGGATGAAATTAAAAGTAGTCTATTTGATACCAAAATGAATTTAGTAATAGTAGAGTCGTTCAACGTTAAACCAATTATTACATAATTAATTGTTTATTTGTTTTTCAATAGTCAACCACTAGTTTTCATCAAAAATATGTGTAGAGTAGATAGACAAGGTCACTGGATAGAGCTCCGAAAAAGTTCCACCTGACCTTAGTTTCTCCTCACCAAGCGATTTTAATTTAATGTCATTTTGTTAAGATTATTTTCGAATCTCAGCAGCAATACAGAGGACAGATCATATACCAATAAGTTTTTATAGGATTCCAAAATGTTCCAGGGTTCTTCACAAAAAGATTCTATTTCAGTACTGTTATGCCTTGTAGTGTACAAACCCATAAAGATTTAAATAAATAAGTGATAAAAATTTAAATCAATAAATAAAAAAATTATAATGTTTCATTAAGTTAATTTCGAATATTAAGTTTTGATGGTTTTAATATGTTTCAACGCCCAGCTCAAACAAATATTGATTAAGTAATTAAGCACTGTATATTAATGAAGCACTTGCTACGAAATCCAAACCGCGCTCTTTTCAATATTTGACTTAAATTGGTGAAGCATTAGAGTTAGCGAAACGCAAAATTAATTATCAATAAAATTAATCTGGTTTTTTAATGACTTCACTGTAAATTCAGGATACTGGAATACATAAAATGTGATAGTAATTTGTTTTATTAGAATCATTAAACAAAATGAGACAATGATTGAATAGTAGACTTAATTTTGCTTATGATGTAAATTTATTGTATAAAACCATGCCTGTTTTGTGCTTCAATTTACTTGTGTTGATCTTTTCGTTACAGGATGTACTAAAAAATGTGTGGAATCTTGTAGTAACAACCTTGGCTTGTTTAGACAAAATGAGCTAATTTAAATTAAAACCCCTCAAGCCGAACCCACTCAGTAGATCATCTGAACAGATGTTTAATGTGGTTTTTATATTTATTACTGTCGGCGCGGCGCCGTGTCGCTATACCGCATTGTATCGCTTTTAAGTAATCCATTTACATATTTGATATTGACATTTTTATCTTTATATATATATATAAATTACATATTATATATATATATATATATATATATATATACACACACACATATACATATATTTCATAAAAATATCTAATTGGGAATTGACAAGAGAATTTTCTGCAAATTAAAAACTGTAAATTGTAATTGTGTAAATTAAAATTAACTCTTAGAATTTATGTCTGCGTGTTTTGCCAAGCGGCTTATACGCTTAAAATTTCTTAATATCAATGTCTCAAAGGATTCTGATATGTTTGTTTGATATGTTGTTATACATATTATGTTGTATTACTAGTATTGACTGCCTAAACGAACGCGTAGAACGAACAGTTAGGCGTTAGTCAGTTATCTACTATTTAGGAGATAAAATAAATCAACTAAATGGAAAGTACCCTCTCAAACAAAAAAGGAAATTTGCAAATCGGTTAGTAAATGACGGAGTTATGAGATAACAAATGTAAAAAAATTCAAGTTATTGAGAACCTTCTACTTTTTTAAAGTTTTTTTAAAAATGAAGAGCTCGGGGTGTATTCCACGATACTAGTCAACAAAAACAAAAGAAATCAGCTTTAAAATATATCTATCTATACTAATAATAAAATTCTAACTGATCGACTTCTGTACAAGAACAATATATGAGAAAAAATATTATAAGGGGCCTTTATTCACGCAATAGAACACAAAACAGTAGTTGTTAGAATCTTTGTCTGTTTGCCTGTGCGTTTGTGCGCGCCAATCTCAGAAACAGCTTAACCGAATTTGATCTGGTTTTCACTGATGTATTGCAGTAAGTATCACTTAATACTTAAAACTTACTTGTTTCATTGCAATCCGTCCATGAATAAAAAAGTTACAAAGTAATACATGTATTCCTTAGTGACGGAGTATAATATGTTTTTCTAGTTCACAGAACGAGAAAAACTCAGAAAAATGCAGATACTACCTTTAAGCGTAATGTAGTTTTTCGGAATCGAAGCGAGAGCTTTTGCTAGTGCGACGTATAATATGTGCACACAGTGCTTCGTGATGCTTCGTGTAATAAGAAAATGTGTTTTAATAAAGGCAAATTATTTGAGAATTTATAAATCACGAACGAATAAGATTCTTTCTTACTTTGTGGTGTAATTAGAATGAATTAAATTATATTTAATTCGCTACCTAGTCGAAGGCGCGTTTTCCAACGTCTGCTAGATAATTCTTTGAAGTCGGGGTTGTTTGAATGTTTTCAATAATAAAAGAAAATTTATTTAGTAGTAAAGCCGCTGTTTCTTATTTTTTAATTTTATTAGAATTCCTTTGCTACTGTAAAATAAAGTTATAATCTATAGTATTACTTAGTAGTATGTTGGACAAAAAGCGTAATAAAAATTATTAAGTAAAAAAATAGACTTCAAGAAGATTTAAAACAAAATTGCTCTAAAAAGCGAATATAAATTTAAATATTATTGATGTATGCTAATCCCACGCCTGATGGGTGTCGTAAGAGGCGACTGATTCCGGCACCACCTGCTGGTGGTAGGACCTGCGGAGGGATTATACTTGCACTAATGATATTAATAGCCTATTATTACCATTACTGTTAATATTTTTTTTTCTGTGGGATCCGCCTGGTAAGCTACCACCATCGAGTATGAGTCATCCGCCAAACGGTTTGTCGTGTTCCAGCTGGGGACTCGAAAACCAGTTTCCCCCCTCTCTCACCCTTGTGCAGTGATTTACTGGTGTATTCCCGGGTTCGATTAATTCTTAGGCTCCGTGCTCAAGGGAACGTGATGTGTTGTCGCGGCGGCCAGGGAGACCTGGTGAAACGGCTGAACTGCCGCAGGCCGCCCG
>DWPT01001992.1:0-17154 GCA_018251895.1 Agathymus mariae mariae | reverse complement strand
GATTTGCAGGGCACAAGTATTTGAAGAGGAAGACTTTCTACCAATGGGGTATGGTTATCGCTTGGGCTCAAATCCGCATTCGGGTAACACATTCGATGTTAGTCTTGAACTTTCAGAACAAAGATGTATCGGAATGCTGCGGGAGCAAGAGGAGGAATTGAATAAAACGGCCAAACAACATGAAGATGAAGTAAGCACATTATGGATGGGCTAGTTCCGAACCTCAAATATACATAACAAATGTACCTATGTACTGCATATCAGCGGAGCTTTCCCTACATCACAAAAATGTCATGAATATATCTTATTCTGAATATTTGATGCAACAAATAGTTGATATATCATATTTCATGGTATTAGCAGAACTGGTGACATATCTTCTCTTAAATTGGTACAAGCTTCCACCTAACATTTCATGGCTTTTAAGAACGAAACAAACTTGTGACTACAACTGGTGCAGGCGGTATTATTTCCTCCGAACATAGGCCTGGACTGCAAGTCTTAAGTTTCTCAACTTTGGACTGATCAAGAAAATGCTAGCTAACTTGAGTGTGGGATATTTATAAGTTATTCCAAAGCCTCCTATTATTACCGAAGGCTTGGGTTCCGAGGTTAGGCTATAAGGTTTATCATAGGTTTGAAGGTAATATATCAAAATAATATATAATATTTTGCTATCTTCAGGGTAATAATGTATGGGCAGGCATGGCAGCTCGCATCAGATTCACAAGAATGTTCTACCAAGCACTGCTGTTGATTACCAAACGGGATTCCAACTCGGGTGCTGATTGCGTAGCGCTCTTAAATGGCTGCTCAGAAACTATGAAAGTTATCCTAAAGACAGCTTGCCTTGGAACTCAGCCAGAGGAGAATTGTAAGTTTTTCTGTTACTTAACCTATTCATATCTGTCAAGCGGACTCTGCAGTCCCTCGATGTCAAGAGGTCAAGTGGGCCAGAAAGCAATCCTGCAGTGGTACTAAAAGCTCCGTATGACTTTAGCTTAACAAGCTTATTCTGGCTTTCCTACACATTATGGAAAGTACCGTCTTCGTGGAAGGTAGCTCTCACTAACCCTATACCCAAAAAGCTGCTTGCGAAGGTGATGGAGCGCGTGATCAACACGCAGCTCCTAAGTTGCCTGGAGGATCACCAACTGATCAGCTACCACCAATATTATTTCAGCCATATTCGGTCTTCTAGTGACCTTAAAGTCTATCTCACGCTCCGGAGCTCCGAAGCTTCCATCCTTCGGTCTCTCTGAAAGGTTATGCAAGTGGATCACCAATTTTCTGTCGGAGCGACATATTAAAGTCGTCGTCGACGGTTGTTACTTAGATATAAAATCCAGAAGTGCTGGTGTACCTCGGGGGTATGTTTTATCTCCTACGATGTTCATTCTGCGGCAAACCAGTTTCATTCATTGCTATGCGGACGTCAACAGTGTGTTGACAAATTAGAATCTTCAAGTCGTCGGATAGACAATGGCTGCCAATGTCTGCAGACAACTGACTGCCTAAGACTGATGCCAACGTCACCTTTCCATAGTTACACATGCGCGCCGAAGATTGAAATTCCACCCATATCATCTGGACTCTTGGTGGTCTGATTTTCGCGATATTTTCTACCGCGTACGTGTAAGCTATGGAATGAGCAGCCTTCGGAGGATTTCCTTGGGCGATGTGACATGGAGGTCTTCAAGAAAGGTGTAAAAATAGCTCTCCTGCAGAACCGGCGATGCATTGGCCACTCCTCTCGGGCTGCGCATCTCCATAAATGACGATGACTGCTTCATATCAGGCGGCCCGTTTGCTTTTTTTCTAATCCTTAAAGTCATAAAAAACACAAGGTTACATGCTTACGCGGACTGCTTTAAAGCGTAAAGCTATATCGTTTAGTGTTGCGCAATTTTTTCAGCCGATGCGCCAAACCCAATGGGTTTCGAGCCTATGATCAACCAGCGTCTGCTGCCGCCGACGTTCCCTCGGTACACCCGCATCAAGCCGCGTGGTGAAGCGCTGCAGTATTTTGACGAGCTAGTCGCGAGGTTGCGACACGCCTGGAAAATAACGTCTTGCACCAACTTCCATACTGCGCTGGTGCGTATGATTAATGATCTAGAGCTAGCTGTCTACGTGGGCTCATTCACTTCAAGAAGTCTCGGCGATTTTGACGAGTTGTTATTGTCATGTCACGGGGGCAGTTAGGTCTGTGGATCCGAAGAATATGCGATTGCGTGTTATGCCCTGGTGGGAACTACAACGAAACCCCGCAACAAGACATTGTTTCATTTATATCTTCAACCTACATCTTTGTTAGGTTAGGTTAGGTTATAAGAAGTACAGTCTATTGGGGTGAAGGAGGCTGCATCGATAATTGCTAGGCTAGATACATCTGGAGAATAGCCGCGCTCCAATTCTGAATATGTAATATGCCAATATTATAAAAAAATTCGATAGCGTGATTCACAATTTCTGACAGAATTGATATGTGCCATATCACTGATCAGTCATAGGTGATAGTATTGGTATACCTTTTTACTGTTATTCAAATATATGTTAATATGTAATAGCGTTTATAATGGCACATGAATTAATTAAGGAAACGGTTACTTGAAACAACTAGCTTCATAACAAAATTACTACATAAGATGCAGTCTGGTCTCGAGCCATTCAAATGTTTTACTCCCCTTTAAACTTATAAAATCTGTACTCATTACAGGATTTCTTCATGGACTTCAGCCGTCAGCGAGCTTGCATTCTGTCCCGCTCGGCTCTGCAACTGTTGTATCTCAGTCCCTCGCCAGCTGCAACCGCCACGATGGCCCACACTGGCATGACGGGGCCAAGTTGTAGACCCCAACATGTGTTCGTGGAGATTCTGCGGGAATCCATCAAGAGTTTTGTCAACCCGCCCGTGCTGTCGTCCAAGTGTGGCCCCACTTCGTCCCCGGTATGTTTTAACATGACAATATAATGATCACTATCATGTCACAATGTGTAAGGTTAACTCCATAGTCCGCGGCGGCCCGGTGCGGGACGGGCAGACGATGCGCGACATGAGAATGTTATATATAACACTGCGATATGCAGGTTCATGAATTACAGAAATTTGAAAACTTTGAGGTGAATTCAGGATTCGACCTCGAGTCTCTCGTGCGAGAGATCGTCTGTCACACCACTGGGCTACCAGTGCGTCAATTAATAAATCAAGTGCTAAATTTAAAGTTTAAAATTATTAACCTCACTTTTTATTCTTCATTCCATCATCCTTCGGTGCTGATCGGTAGAGAATGGTGGCTAAATCGGTTGTAATAATCTGACTGCACTCACTGCCGTAAACATTAATTTTTAATTCTCAGTTATCTTTAGAAAGGACATCAAAGCAAGCGATTAATTTCATGAATAGAAATGTGTATCTATCTACCTTTGTTTAAATAATATGTTTCAATAATATAACAGTTAGGGGTAAATAGATCATTACAACAATATAGACCACTAGGGTTTGAGAATTCAGTACTCCAATGAAATGAAATTAAATAATATTTATTGGAAATTGATTTTTACAAACACTATGAACGTCAAACTACTCCATCGTTTTAACAAATCTAAAATATTTAATATAAATATGCTATAAAATAAAATATACTTAAATATTTCCTTTGCATCAAACTATTCAAATTCCTAATTGTTCGAACGTGAAATATTTAACACGTCACTAACACTCGTATTACAAGAAATATTACAATTCTATCAGCATGTGACGTAATAGTTTGTCGTCAGGCACGAGAATTCGTCGAGAATTTCCTGATACGCTGCGTGCGTCCGTTCGCGGTGCTGCTGCAGGTCTGCGGCCACAACCGGGCCCGCCAGCGCGACAAGCTTGCGTTACTACTCGACGAGTTTGCCCCACTGCAGGAAGAGGTACCTCTACTATATATATTTTCATTGGTCCATTTGCAATTTCGCAGTCCAGTTGGTAGTGCTTGCCGAGCGAGTGGTCCTGGATTCGGTTCCCGGTGGAGCAGTCATTTGTGAGACAGATAAATGTTTGTTCCCGGGTCGTGGGTATTCTTCACACATTCCCCTAGTGGGGGTGTGAGTGTGTGAACGTTTGTATAGTATTATTTTGTAGCAACGAGCCACCGAGCTAGGTGTGTGTATGTGCGTGGCGAGCGGTCGGCACACCGTTTGATTTTATTCAGAACATGCATATACATATGCAAGCATTGTAGAAAACTTCGATGGCGTGATTCAGGTTTTATGATACATTTGACGTGTGCGCGTATAGTGGAATATTGCCACAATATTAATATACTCATGAGTTAATCACTATTTAATCCGTACATCCACCCATCCAAATAAATCTACTATATACCGTCTACTCCGTCCCAAAACCATCCTTCCAGGCAACTATGAGCCTGAGAGGCTCGTGTTGTTTTTTTTTTTCAATAATAAGGAAAAATATAATCTATTAAAATAATCCCACCAAATTACAGAGTGGATGCAGACAGTAAGACGCTCTCAATATTATAATTTTCTCATCTTAACAATTGATAGTACTACGAGTGCACAATAGCATGAGACTCGCGGAACATTTATTCCCCCACCCGCTCCACGAAGCACCTCGCGGCGTACGACCTTGTTTGTACTGCGGGCGACAGAGCTATGTTCGTTATACGTTAGATTATATCTCACGATAAAGGACGATGGCGTACTAAACTTTTTTTATACATTGTACAAGCACGCCGCTGTGACGTCATCGAACTCATTCTGATCATACCTGAGAGATAGGCAGTATATAAAGTAAATAACAAAAATTACTGAGGAGACATCCGTCACAAATATTGGTTCAGTAACATAAAATAACAGTAACTTTCCGAAACAGTATTAAAAGTCAGTATTTGACTACGATACAGCCTGATGGCGAGTGACGTCGTAGCATTAGATAGTGGAGTTTACGTCGTTGTCAGGCGGAGAGCGTGGACGCGGTGGCGGGCGGCGGTGCGGGCGGGGTCGCGGGCGGCGGCGGGGGCGGCGGGGCGCGCGCGTGTTTCGGCACGTGGCTGCTGTACCACGTGCTGCGCGTCATGATCGCGTACCTGCTCTCCGGACTCGAGCTCGAGCTGTACAGCGTGCACGAGTACCATTACATATTTTGGTCAGTCTTACATCACATGGCTCTGGTGTATGATTACAATGGATGCGACACTATTATTGTCCACGACTTTGTGCGTATACCATAGTTTGCCATTTTGGTCCTAAGGATGCAGTTGTACTAGCAAGAGAGCTGAGAACTACTAATACAGTAGTCGGAGGAATCACGTCATCATCATCTTCACAGCACAGAACTGTCAAAGTAAAGGCTCGCCTTCCTTCTCACAATGTGAGGGTCGAGACCATAGTTGATTACCCTAATTAAATGCGTCAGACTGCATTGACATAATTTCAAAGTATCAGGTATGCAGATTCCTCTTATTTCCGATGCAAATTAACATTATCTTTATAACGCACTTTGACAATTAAAAATACGTACACAATTTAGAATTCTGAGAGTCCGTTGACGTTCAAACTAAGTAATCTTTAAACATTGAAAATTTTGTTTAAACACCGCAAAACTATCTGAGTGCCTCACGTTAAATAAGTTACGAAATATAAACTCGACCTACTTTCAAACCAATGGACCAACTATGATAGCTTGTTATTATATTTTTTTTTTATTTCCTAGGTACTTATACGAGTTCCTGTACGGCTGGCTGGTGTCGGCGCTGGGACGAGCCGAGGGTCTGGCCGGGGAAGCGGCGAAGCGGTCGGACGCGAAACGCAGCTGCGCGCGCAAGCAGAAGCGACGCACCAAGCCGTACGCCAGGGAGGGCCTCATGTGCCAGGTGATGCAGAACATGTGCGGGGGATATTACAAGGTAACGTAGATCTATATCTACTAGTGTACAAAAGGTTGTCCTCTCCTATCAATAGACACATATATGTTGCAGACCGGTCACAGAGTTTATGATATTATAGAGTTTTTGACTATTTCATGAAATGACCGGTTATCGTTTGATAACAATAATAAATGTTCACACATTTATATCCCGCACTAGGATTCTTTGTGTTACGGGTGGCATGGACTTGTATGAATATGACACCACAAACACCCATGAGAACTATCATTTATCTGCCGCGTAAACGTCTGCCCTAGTCGGAAATCGAACCCGGAACCCCTCACTGGTCTGTCAGAGTCAATATAAAGTTATTGAGTATTAGAATGTTAGCAAAGTGTGGTGAGTGTCGATAGAATTATGGCAACATGGAACCAGTGTTTTATCTTTCAGTCGTATTATAGGGATGTTAACGTTTTATTTGTACCGGCCACTGTACCGACAGGCACTGGTGGCGTTCAAGCTGCAAGGCAAGATCCAGCAGCCGATGTCCAAGTTCGACAACGAAGCGGTCCGCTACAAGCATCGGTTCGCCCCCCTCTCCGTGCTCACCCCCCCACAAGTGCACTACCACGAGTTCTGTGAGATGACGCAACCACTTCAGTTAGTGAACATATTTAAAATGTAGTATTTATTCAGCAGAACCATTTAATACAACAGTGTACTTCAAGTATTCGCCGAATTACTTAGGAAGCCGTGAGTATGGTAATTTATTTCCAGAAAAAAAAACGTGATATAAAATTTAAAAATACAAGGTTTTATAGGTATCCGTACATATTCTGTATTGTCAGTAGGCTGTAACACGCTATCTATCACAAGATAACAAGAGGCTTGTATCGGGCGGCAATATATCATTTAACTTTTTTTTAAATCAACCTTGTATTATGAACCAAAGGTGGATTTGTGGTAACGTGTACTTACATTGTGTACTTACATTTAAACCAAAACCAAAAGCCAAAATTAATTTAATATTAGCCTATTCAAGTCCTCGGTACGGCATTTTTGATATCGAACTGTCCTTGTTAGTTGCCGCCAATGCCGCTGATAGATAGCGCTAGCTGTCACTACCTACACGCGATCTCCGCGCGACAGACCTCGTGGCCAGCTACCATATATAGTTGGTCATAATATTTGTTTCAGATATGAGAATCCGGTTATATTGTACTTGGGTGGCTGCAAGCATTTCCAGCAAGCTCGCACTCTGCTCGAAACTATCACCACACCTGACCAAGAGGTATTTCTTCTTCAGTATTTTACTACTTCTGTGTTCTGTTTTGCCTTTAATATTGGACAAAACCACCGCCCATATACAATATAAAATCAACATACATGCGCGCTGAGTAATTTAAATACAAGCTAATTGATATAAGTATTTTGTGAAAGAATTAAATTAAGGATATGAATTAATAAAAAATATTTGATGTACAGGATAACAGGAATTGCAATACATACAAGTACTATGACACAAAGTTTCTGGCTGTCTGTCTAGAGGCGATAATCTCAAAAACTACTATACGGATTTATGTGCAACGTTTAGTTTGAGTTTTGGTGTACGAGTTAAATATAAAAATACTCAAGACTATAACTACATCACGATAAAAAAGTAACAATTGTCTCCGGTGTGTGTTCTGGTTGAGAACGCAAGCCGTCAGCCGGACCGCTTACTCAATCATTTGTGAATAGTTATTTTCATTAATTACATTTATATTCACGTAACTAACAATTAAGTTTTATACAAATCTGAATCGGCAATATATTGATTTTAATATATCTAATTGAATTATTTTATTTTATTCGCAACGGGCGACCCTTAATCCTTGACATTGTTCGCTAAATGAACAACTTAATGAACGTAAATGGAGAGATAGCGAAAATCAGTATCACTAAATAATATACATGTGCGTGGTACATAGCGTATGGCAATATTTATATTTCGAATGTTAAAAGATGTTTTAAACAAGTGTCGTGGATAACATCCGTATACACGCAAACTTACAAATTGGCACTGTCCCTTTATAATATTTGTATAGATAATTTACAATGTTAATTTTGTTGCAGGTGACTGATCTCCTAAAAGTGGCCAAAACGAATTTCGTAGTTTTGAAGTTGTTAGCGGGCGGCCACAAGCGGGATTCCACTGCGCCGCCGGAGTTTGACTTCTCTGTACATAGACACTTCCCCATCATCAAACTAGTCTGAATGATTAATATTTACTTCGATGCTATGTCAATAGTGATAAGACTTTTGTAAACATTTTACAATTTGAGTTAATTAAACTGTATTTAGTATCGTATATTTTTCCTGCTAAGGGAGATAACCCAATAACAACCTGATAAGGTATTGATTGTTCAAAACCGATTCAGAATGCTTGAAAATTTGATCAATAATTTTATTAAGACCATTTAATGTAATGTAACGAGTCGAGTGACTAGTGAATGAGCGAGCTAGTGGTAAGTGGTCACCGTCGTCGATGAACATTAGTAACACAAAGGCATCACCGAGGCTTCGTCGAACGTAAACCGAGTCCCCGACAGTGATCGAAACACGTATGACACGTGTTTGACGGTCGTTGCCGGTCGCGCCACGCAGCTACGTCCGGGTTATATGTACGTGCCGATGGTAAGTCATCGGCGGCGGGCGCTCATTTAGATCCGTGGGTAATTTTTTTTTTATGAGAAATTTCCAAATAACTACGTTTAATTTATTTTATTGTAAAAATCATTAAAAAAATCCTTTATTGAGTTTTGATTGGTCAGCATAGAAATAAAATTAAATGTTTTACGACGATTATATTTACAGTCTGTCAATATCAGGCGCCCTTTTGTCTGTACTCATCGTATACTTTTGAATTTTGTCACGACTTGTCGCCCTGGTCCCAGACCTACTGGGGCAAATCCGCCACTGCGTCCATGAATATAATTTTGTCGAGTTTTACAATCGTTGTCAAATCGGCAATAGAAAACACTGGGCGAGCTCGTCGCTCTCTCGGACAAAAAAGCCTTTCCTTGTTCTCATAACAAGGGATATGTTGCACTTATCTCGCCTACTAAATCACTGGCATCACAAGATACTAAATATTGAAGCGATTTTGTTTTCAATGTACGTAAGTAAAATGGCGGTACAGATTTTGCCATTGTTGCAGTGTTCGCTAGAATGTCCCGTTTCATGACTTCTAATGTGGGTCCACCACATCCTTTCTTATTTCATATTATTTATATTCCAAGCAGATTTCCAAAGCTTCGTTAAATAGACTATCAAACGAGCTAAGAGTTCGACAAAACTAAAACTTTCGAGAGTCCATTGTCACTCCTGTACCGATATTCAATCTCATCCAGTACGAAAATGCCGTATGTTCAAACCACTCGTTATAAGGATTAATTTTGTTAATTATATTGAATATGAAAAATGTCAGATCATTTTATTAGTTTTAATTTATTGTTTGTTATAATTATTCGTAATTTTAAAGGAACTTAGTGTGACGGGTTGTAGTATATAGCCACTTACAAGAAAGAAATGCTTGTCAAGTGTGTCACGATTATGTTGCTCTGCTACAATGGATTCGAAATTAAAATGGAGGAAAGTTAAATACGCCTTTGAATACATATCCTAAATAAACCCTAAACTAAGAATATTACACAAAGCCCAGCGACCTCCAACACGAGGACCGTCTGCCTCGTTGCTCTGCAGGATGCACCACGTGCAGGGGAGATTCGCTGGAGCTTAAGGGTGTATGAAGCCCCATACTCCCACAATTATTTAATCAATCAACATAAAAATACAAACATTATCTCATTGAGTCAGGACAACCGATTCAAGCATGAGAACAAATATGAATTCTGGCTGGTGAGGACAATTATTGAATCTACACGATTATAATAAAAATCACGGTAATTTTAACAATCTATTCCTTTAATCGCTGTAAAAATTAGAATCACCCGTAACATAAATATTCCAAGATACATTTTTTAAACTTAACTCGAGCGTTACTTATTAATATATGAATATAATTTAATAGACATAAATATATGAATTAAATAAACGACTAGATAGTTTAAATGTATACATTACAGTAATAATTGTGGGCTTCCCACCAAATACCGTCTGATATCTTATAATTAAACGTTTCGTCAACAAAAGCTTATAATTAAACATTTTGTTTAAATGAAATGCTATCGTTACATAGTTAACAGTAGATTGTCACGACGGACCAAAGTGATGAACTGAAGGTGAGTGCGATTGTTTGAATCCAATACGAAACGATAGAACCTAGAGTAGAATCCTAAGCGTAGCGAGGGATTCAAAGTACTTCCGCTCGAGGTTAAATAATTTTGGTACCATGTGGCACGCTGCCGTTAATTATCGTCTATGAGGAAAAAAAAAACTCCATTTGTTTAGTAGTAAATTGATTATGAGAGTTTCTGCGTTTAATTTTACATTTTATTTCACTTTCCGTGCAACTCGTATCTTATTTAATTTGTGTGAATCAATTTCAAATTCTCTGTGGGTAATATTTTGATATGAAGTAATGAAAAAACGAACGTTTATTAACGTACACTTCATATTACTTTACTATGATACATATGATTTTTCCTGTAACAAATGCAGTAAGTAGGTTTGTAATCTTACGTATTACTGTTAAGTAAAATCGTTTTAATTACCAACTTTCGTGAACCACGGAACTTGTCAACGGCAAAACGCATTCAATGCTTTTATTATGTTAGTTATATATTATTAGGTTAATATAATATTAGGTTAGTTTTGTCTATAATATTAAAATTATACTCGTATTTATGATTATGATGAATTCTATACATTTTATTTTTCAACAACTAGGTAAAAATGCAATTATTTAATATTTTCTTCATAAATGCAGTCAATTCGTTATTTTGATCACTTGCTAATTGATCTCGTTTTTGTGAATAATTAGAGGAACTTATTATTCACCAACAGGTTTATTTAAAATATCTAAAAAAGTAAGTAGGTATGCTCGGGTTACCTGGGTGTAGTGGTTGCTCTAGATGCCCACAAGCCAAATTTGGAAAAAAAATATGGAATTCAATGCGTGACCAATAAAAGTTATTTAAAAAAAAAATATATAATTCTTATGTATTTAATATAAATATAAAATGCGTGAAGTGAAGCTGTAATACCAAGACGATCTCGCTCTACCCTGATCAAGGGCCGGAGCCAGCGCTCAATATACATACCCACTTACTGCAGTTTTATCAGGTTGGTATTTCTAACCAATAATTTAAAGCATCGCGAAAAACACAATTTTCAAAACAATTGAATTCTGTACATTTAATTCAAAATTCAATTAAAAGCGTAATAGATGGAGATGGATGTGTGAGATATCATGATAGAAAGCTCACAACTATGCAGTTCAAACGATCGACAGCAGCAATAACAATATAAATTCAAATGAGAGTTTCTTCACATTGGTTTACTCTTCTTCCTCGTTGTCGGTTTCCGCATCAGAAACGTCCGTGTAACAGTCTGGCTCCGCTGGGCCTACCTTCAAGAATTCCTTAGCTGTCATGGGAACTGTTATAGATAAAATTATTTGTAAATAAGACATTATAATATTAACTGCCTCCCTTGAAACGTTAATGGTATTTTAATGAATACTTTGAAATCATATGTAAATGTATCATAATTGTTTAACTAAGGTTGACATGTGCAACCAACCTCAAATATAACTAGTATTTTTTGCCAGCCGCGGAAGGCTCAGATGGTACAAGTCATCGAGGTCACATTTCTAAACATGTAAACGAGTAACAAATTATTGTACAAACTCAGAGAACTACGTGATAAACAACAATTCCAATTTGACGACCCCATATGGTAGTGACCCCCCAGTTGGTAGTGACCCCCAGTTGGTAGTGACCCCCCAGTTGGTAGTGACCCCCCCGTTGGTAGTGACCCTACCTGTCGACCGGGCCAGACACTTACATGACAGATAATTCTTTGTTCTCGGTACGAGGGTATTTGTGATGTGATATTTGTGTATGTCCATGCCACTCGCAACACAGAGATCCTAGTGCAGGGATGTGAGTGTATAAAGATTAATCAACTTTAATTTATAAATTGTTTACGAGTTTAAGCAGACAAATTGTAACAATATCTGGGGCATATCGTATATATATTGATAGTAACATATATATAGATATACCTAGAGTTGAATCCATTTGTGAATTTAAGAGTTTTTCTATTGGATCCACCAAAAGTGAACTACGATAATGACAATGTAGCCATCAATACTTTACAAACTTATTAAAGTACCTAACTTTATTTGTATATATGTTTCGCAGATTTACAGTCTCTATTGTTTCCGTAAGATGACGACTTTTGTCTCGCAACAAAGGTCTGTGCGAACCAGACCGCACGCATTATTATTTTAATATTGTTGTAAAAGTAGAAAGAAAATGATTGCAAACTACATCATGACAATATCTAAATATAAATATACAGTAAAGAAAGAAAGTGAAACCTTCGCGGTGCTGGACGCTGTCGCCGAAATCTTGAAGAGGTGTAGGTGTGACGGGACGTTTAGCCACCTCGTCCGGGCCCTCGTCGTCGGAATCAAATGCAATTTCTACCTCATCACATTCATCCACATGCTCCGCCTAATAATAGACAAACAAAATTAACTAGTCTGCTTCTCTCTCACTATGTCTCCCTCCCGATGTTGGCACCTAAACAGTACAGACACATAACCATTGTCGCTGTTAATCAACTACAAACTGTTTTTATTTTTAAATTAATCTTTTAAGTGTTAAGCTGTAGTATCAAAAGAAAATCGAAAAATGTACCTTAGGAAAATTAAACTTTTAAATGATTTGAGAACTTTAAGAATAATAGAGAGAACTCGCAAATTATGCAATGCAAGTAATATTTAGTATCACTGAAAAATTATAAGTGCACACAGAATTGGAATACGGGTCCCCGTGCTAGAGATAATTTTTCGAATAAATATGCCCGAAGATACATAGAGATAGCTGTAGCAAATTCAAAATTTAATTTATTTCTCTTGTTTTACACAAGTCTAGTAGATAATACAATTTATTTCAATATTTAAAAAAATCCAAATATACAATTTATTGACAGTTTAATAGGTATTCTCGGGTCTTATTTATTTCTGAAAATAATCGATTATATATCACAAGTGTGTGTGCGTTTTTAAATTACAGTGAAATTAAAATTTCATAAAAATACATAAAAGTTACTTTCAGAACAAAATATTCGTTATAAAGAAATGCATACATGCATACCTACAAACGTTTTACAGAAATGCACTTGCAATAAATAATTCCTTATAAGTTATTTATTTCACAATACAATTTTTATGCAACAGACAAATTAATAATTTACGTACCGACAAATCAAAAGACTGTTGTTCATTTTTAAATTCCGATAGGGATTTAAATTTGTTTGTTCTCGATGTTGGAGTTTGTGCTGCTTCTCCTTGTTGGACCTGGCCTCCCGCATCAACATTGAAAGCCAAAGCAGACGTTCGTCGTTGTCGAAGACCAGATGTTTCCGCCATTATTTATTATCTATAAGTTTGTAAGCAAATTTCGCTGAATATCACCAAACAACAAGCCCTATGTATCGCAACCTATAAATTAACAAATACTATTAAATTCAATAGCGCAAAGAAATAAATAAAACACGTAATGCGTAAGCAGCGTTCTTCCTTGCCTAAAGGCGTAAAAAAAGATGTTAATAAAATTTCCTATTTCTCTGTTCGATCCCACAGTCTGTGATTACAACCTAAGCCGTATTAATAACCGCCGCGGGTACGGCTATTGTCTAGTCTAGTTACTAGTAGATAGAAATTCTTTAATAATGATAGTAAATTTCCACAGGTAAAGTTAGGGGATTGAGGTGTAATTGACGCCTCAATTCTTAGATCCAAGCTAGCAAACATGGACGTGGCAACGGCCCTCTAATTCCGAAGACACACGTAAATATCGTTGAAATATCGTGCCTGACTGTGCAAAAACCATATTTCTTCTAAAAGTCAACTGCAAAATGTATTAACGTATTCGCAATGCAGTACTGGACAATTATTTAACAAACGAGTTCACTACTTCCTTCTTGGCCAACCACCTATTGGTTAAGCCCATTCTGTTGCAAATTATTGGCCATTATTGATTATTGGCCAGTGACTACAAAAAATAGCTAATCTATCATCTGTTACGATTACAAAATAACGAAACACAAAACAAATGTAAATGGGTTAATCCGTACCAAAGTGTGAATTAGGAGAAACATTATTTATGAAATTCTTATAGAAATCTTTCAAGAGTCACAAGTATACAGACCTATCACCGCGTGAGTCACTCGCGTGTTATAATTGAAGCTAATAAAATAATCCGATGATAACATGGCTTCTCTCGATCAATAAATTACTAGACAAGGCAGCTACATTTATGTCCTTGATTTACCATAATAATCATAACTTAAAAAAGAAATTATTGTATTTTAATTAAATGAGTTTCTTACATGTCTCACTGATTAAAGAATGATTATAACAAAGGCCTAAAATCATTAAATTTATCTCTATCTATAATCAATTACTCTAAATGTGGAAGAACTACAAATGAACCGAAAATCGAATGACGAAAACATTATACAGAATTCTAAAAATCTTATCCTGTGCAATAATATGGTGCTGTCTTTCGAACGAAACATACTTTTGTATGGTTTACATCAAGTTTATTTGAGTGTTAAGCAGTCAAGTGTTAAGTCATTAGGTGGTATCCGTATCGCGGTGGGGTCCAGCATGAAATATTTGGGACTCATCCTCAAAAGCCACTGGAACTTCCGTGAGCACTTTATGCGTTTGGCTCATATGGCGACATATGTAGCTACGGCTTTAAAGCGGTTACTGCCCAATCTTGGGGGACCAATCGCTAGCAGCCATCGCCTCTATGAGTGGGGTGCGGTCCTTGACCCCCCGTGTGGATGGAGACCATATCGGAGAGGACCATCGCCCTCTTGCAAAAACCCCAGAGGGCGATGGCCGTTGGGTCATACGCGAGTATCGCACCATCTCATATGAGGCGGCGTGCGTGTTGGTGGGATGTCCTCCCTGGGATCTGGAGGCCGAAATTTATGCATCCATGTACTGGTGGTACTCGGACCTCCGGGCCAGCGAGGAACAACCCCTGCAAAGTGAATGGAAAGTACGGAAGTTTCACACTGGGCAGGCCATTATTGCGAAATGGAAGGAGCGGCTAGCCCAACCAAGGGCCGGCAACTGGACTGTCGAGACTGTCCGTCTCGTCCTTGAGGATTGGATAGACAGGCGGCATGGGTCGCTAACATTCCGACTGGTATAGGTGCTCTCCGGGCATGGATGCTTTGGAAAGTACCTGTGCCGAATAGTCGGAAGGGAATACGTACATGATAGTGAACAGGCCCTTAAACTTAGTGTATTTTAAACAACACTATATCGGCACTTAGAAATAGGAAGGCATGTAGTTAAGCGGTATATATACATTTCATCCTATGGTAGTTTGCGAATCGAATAAAAGTGTTCAAATCTAACCAAACCGATTATGGTATTTATCGAAACTGTAATAAAAATGTCCATTGTCTACGAAACATATTATAGAAGTTGAGGGTACCTGCAAGAAATACTCAAAGTCGCTCCTGTGGCAGCTACCCTCCGCAGAAAACGTGAATTTGTGGAAGGTGCCGTCTTCGCATATAACTGGAAAGGCATAAATATATATATACACACACAAAACATTGTATTTTATTGCTCTATGATAAAATGTATGGTACGAGTGTACAAAACTGACACTCGGCAAGATTGATAATTTTTCTTCAGCTGAATAGCCGATGGTGTCAAACAGCAAGTGTACAATAGTTTAATAAAACCACACTCACCCACGGCGTTAGTGTCGTCGCTGAACGCGCAGAGAGCGCGTTGCGGCGCGGCGGCGGGCGCGGCGCACAACGCGCACACGTGCGAGCGCGCCGGACCTCGGGCGCGCGCCGACCACACGTGCAGCGTGCCCTTGTCGGACACGCAGCATACGAGACTACCCGACAGATTGAAGCTTATGCTGGAGACAATTGATTTGTTTATCAAAAATAGATTATGTTCGAATCGGTTTCGCGTCGGTTCTGTAAATTTATCCAAGCGTATTTGTCGTTTCCACATGGAATTCAAGCATTCGTATCACCGTCCATGTCACTCGTGTTGGATATTTTTCATATAATTTGGCATAATATTGCTGCAGCGGAATACTTATGGAACCAGAGGCTAAGATTATGGACGGCCCCGCTGAAAACAGCAGGTAATCGATTCCAATTTTAGGAAATTACAGAGAAATCTCATATATTTCTCATAATGTTCTATTTCACCGTTATATCTATTTTTGTTCTGATGAATTTCATAATTCGCGACAAATTTTCGTTAGACTTCATCACCACTTTCCATCAGGTGGAATTGTTGTCTAGCATTAACTTATTCTACGTAAAAAAAAAAAAAACAACCTGTTTCTTTTTTTGACATCGCCAAAACTATTAAAAATCGATTTGGTGAAGAAAACAATTGTTTTTCAAATTAAGTTAAACTAGTTCTTAATTTAATAATCGTAACACAAATACAGTTAGTAGTGTGAACTGATTGAAAGGGTTAAACTTTTTAAAGTTAGTTCCCATTTGAGCCACCACACACCACAATACGTTCCTTCTGTCAAATTAAATTTAAATTTCGAACTTGTTTTGGCGCGAACAAACCTGATTTCAGTTGACAGACTCCTTGGATCGCTTTGGAACCAATTGCGGTAGTTGATTCCTTCCAAACGTCTCATTTCTCAGTATCGTTTACACACAAACACGAATCAGACAACGATTTTTAATTTTCTTTTGTGTTTATTTGCAATTTTCTTTTATTCTACTATATCCTATATTACATTTTCTCATTTATAAATAGTGACAACAAGATTGTAATGGGGCCCGAATCTACATTAAATATTTTTGGAAATAGCAAATAACCTAGCCCCTTATCGACATACAGGTAAGACATTTTTTTTTAATTCGCGTCTCTGACTGACCACGTGTAACACTAAAATCACTGAATTGACTTAAATTATACTCGGCCATATGAGTAGCTTATATAATAGTAGGGGAGCCCAAGCGGGGATTTCGGGATTTACTAAAGCGCGGCAGATTAATATACAGGGGGATACCTTGTACC
>DWPT01001991.1:0-17158 GCA_018251895.1 Agathymus mariae mariae | reverse complement strand
CAAAGGCGTGTGAAATCTGTCAATCCGCACTTGGCCAACGTGGCCAGCGACTCTCATCGTGAAAGGAGTCCCGCGCACAACAGTGGCACAATTATGGATTGTAATGATGATATCTAAATCATTGTAAGTAGACATTGCATGTTGCATCCAGCCAGGCGTATATACCATATCTGACGCAGTAAATATGTCAATAAGTAATCACACATCTGCAAATTGAAAATAAAAAAAATATTTCCAGGCACGACGAGGTAATCGACGGCGAAGAATTTTAAACAATCAAAACTTTATACTAGGCACCTAAAGCTGTTCATAAAAATTGCTACGCTGTATTAGCGCTCAACCTCAGGTGGGCGCACACTACATACATAACCAACACATCGACCAACTTCGCTTCACATCTGGTTCGCTGTGACGCGACACACTAAACCGATGAAGCGTGGACTTCACGCGTCGTGCGCTCCGTGCGATGGTCAAGTATACCTTATACCCCACACGTATTATAAATAGTGGCGCTGCTTGATTTAACGGTAGTTATTTATATTTATATATGTCTTTGATTATTTCTTTACAATCCACTGTCTTAACAGAGCAGTCATTTAGTAGCTGTGGTTGATTCGCAGTTATTAAACATATTTATTGGAGCACTTTCAAATTAAAGATTGGATTACATTTTTAATTAATTAATTTAAATTCAATATACTAAAGTTTTTAAGAGTTTATACATCTTATGAAGAAACGAAATCCTTATACCATCATTTGTGTGTTTGTTTCTCAGTCTGTCATATATAAATTTCATAAAATTTAAAACAAACAACAAGAAAAAGTTCTAATGATCTTAAATTCCAATAAGAAACGAAATATATTCTTCCATGTATATAGTGTGAGACCCTATTACACATTACACGTTTCGTATTCTATCAGTTTCTTATTTTCACTCTTAATTTGGTTAAATATCTTGTTTCCTTTGACAGAAATAAAGATTTACAGAAAAAATACCTTAAGAGAAACTTCCATATTTACAAAATGATTGTTATTAAAGCAATTGCAATAAAAAAAGAAACATTATTCGTTGCTGTTGAAAAGTAAAATTAAAAGAGGCTTTACTGCACGATTTTAATTACATCTTCAGCACAATACTAGTGTTGACTACATGCGGTACTTGTCGACGACGTCACGATTCCAAACCTAATTCCGCACACACAGTAAACAAGTCAGTCTAATAACAACTGTTGTATCTCCACGGCAATAACGATACGAGTCAATCTCAAGTTCATCTCTCGAACGTGACATTACCATGTAGAGACGCGGGCTCGTCTCACGTGTTAGCCACTGCGAGCACGTTGTAAACTTCATTGCATATTTTCAATGATTTAACTCATTACCGTTATGTCGTCTCTAAGTTAGAACGGCGTTCTGGAATATCTAAAAACAACCACTAGTAAGTTGTGATCCTCACCTACTCAGAAGAAAGTCTCTATTGGTCTCTCAGGACATATGAACGTACAATAGCACTAAAAGCTTCGCGAAAACTAAAACTGAGAATATGTTATTTGTTTTTAATTATTTACACTTATACTAACCCTTTTGAAAGCGTTATTGAGATGTGTGAACAAAACGACCGATTGGTAGCACAGCTAATTTATTACCGAGTTTGATCGACGCCAATACAACATAGACACATACACCTCAGTTATGCTTCAGCAATACTTAATAATTCATAAGTAAAACGAGAAACAAGCCCGTACTGACGGGGAACATTGTTAATTAGTTTGCGTGCTTAAAAAATTTAATACTTAAAAGTTATTTTGATACTTAAACTTGTTACGATCAAGACTACGTGGATCAATATCGCGTTGGATGTTTACCATAACATGTGCTCTTGATGAAATTGGCAATTTTGCCTCCTTTAAAAGCACTTCATACCTAGTGTGCACGTTCATAGGTGCATACTAAATTGCTTTATAATGTAAATTGGATCGCTGTTCTGATTAAAAATCACCAGCGGCAATTTGTTGTAGTGAGTAATTTGATTTTAATTTGCCTCGATCAGTATTGATAATTGTACGATTTTTATAACACCTGTCTTGACAGTCAAGAATTAGTAGCATTTTTTGACAACCTTTAATATATGGAAATATAATATCTAATAATAATAATAAATATTGTTCTGAACCCTATTGAGCCTTAGCCTACTAAGTTTTGTTCTACCCAAACGTCGTAGTCAAAGTTCGAAATTATAAAACCGCTTCTTGGTTACCTTTGAAATTGATTGTTATATAATTTCATGTTGCACTCGCCTGAAGTCTACATATTTTTTATTTTTATTGGTATTGTGTCGTGGAATATTGTCTAAAGGAAATGTTAAACATTTCTACACTCAACCCAAGTAATTTTCAAGTATAGCATGGACAAACACAATCTATCACAGACAACCAAGACGACGCGATAACAAACTTTTACTAGACGAAAAGAATACGCCCGGGAATCGAATATCGCGTAGGTCAGACAAAATCACTAGCGAAGGAGCGCCATGGTAATTGTACTCTGAAACTATCATTTCGACCGTATGCAAGTAAAAACTTCTCTAAAAAGAAAAACGAATATTTTCACGAATTCACTTAAAAGGCGGGTGTTTACACACTTGGTTGGTTCAAGTTATTAACACTTCGTTCACCTTCTAACGTTGTGGCTCACTGTCGTCTTGTTCAAACTTTTATAACCTCTCCCGAGCCACAAGTGACACATGAAACAATAGGTATAACGTAAATTCAATTCCTAGAAAATAATTTTATTTTACAATATTTTATCTGTATCCACAGATTATTGAACATCGACTAGTGAGAACAACATATTTGTATTCTACGACGTTATACTAATAATATGATTTCATAATAAGCTTCGTGTGAAACATTCGAATCGTTCATTGCTCTCCGAATTGTATTGCACAGTACGAAGTTGAGACGGAGAGATAAAGCTGTAATTCCGGTGTTATCCATTCGACTTTGCTGTAACATACCGATGCTTCAAATGGAATAATGGCTTAGCGAGAATAATATCGATTTTATATTCGATTAGTATACATCTCTCGGCTTCAATTCGGTTTGGGTAATATAGCAGTAACAAAGCCATTTAGTAGTACAAAAAGTATCCTTAATTATGACTAATAATATGAGTTTAAAATATGCCACCAAAATGAATGTTAAAAGTGAACACACTGACTGGTAAAAATTCCAATAAAATATTTTTAAGCCTGTAACAAAATTTACCTATATTCAAAATCTCAAAAAATATTTACTGCCCAGATTTTTCTGCCTAGTTAGGTTAGTTCAATTTAATTTAGTGTTAGTTTAATTTAGTTTAGTTTAATTTATGTATTATGTATATTTCGGTCCCGAAGCTTCAATTTGAGTTTTATTGTTGCTTAGTAACAGTACGACTATTATTATTCCTATTTAACTGTTTCATTACATTTCACTCTAATCAAAAGTTCACTCCAGGTATGATATAATGGAAAACATTATTTTCATCAGTAATAGTTACCGGCTTAGTATATTCTGTTGAAATTTGTTGTCAATTAACTCGAGCATAATCGAGTCTGAGAAACCGGCCGACAGTCAAAAATAAATAAATAAGATTAATGACGATTCATACTGGTTATCCTCAGTTTACTTGGAAAGTAACAGAGTAAATGAATTGATACGGCAGACATAATCAATCGTCACGTTGATAACCTGAAAAGGGGAACAAATTGTCATGGTATTCTCTAATTCAGTGTACGGCCCAGTTGACAGCTGGTGTAGTAGATTATGTAAAAAGTCCGCTATACCTCGGCAGTTATTTACACGCATAATAAATAATCAAATTTAAAAGAAAAAGTAAATAAATCATTTATTAAAAAAAAAATACAATTTTCTAAATGATAACCTAATAAATTATCAATTTCCGCACTATTTGAGTATTAATATGATGAATGATATTGAGTTTTTTTTTTTCAGTAAATCCAAAATTTCATAGTACCTCTATTAGTAGCATAATTCAATTGAATTGAAGCAATTGACTGAACTATCTAAAACATTTTTTAGGTATTTGCACTCCTCTTGTACAGTTGAAATTTTAACATGAGCGTTTTATTCGCTTGGTTTGTCGATTAACTCGAAATCAGGTTAAATATTAGTTAAGACTGCATTCCAGTCCACAGAAATTGGCAATAGCTCCGACGTAGACATTTTCATAATGAATAACACGTTTTTTTTAACAGTATCGCCTAATGGTCAATTCATAAGCACAACGCCCGCTAACCGCACTGCTACCCGCTCTGAGTTGGACTACGCATTTCTCAAGTAGAAATAGATAAACAAATAATAGATAAACATTACGATTTTTCACGCATAAAACCTCACCAGCTCAGTTGGTAGTTATCTGATTTGTGTGAACGAAAGCTCCAATATTCGATTCACAATTTATTAAATACTATATATCAAGTATGTTAAGTGTAGTAATATTATATTCTATGTGCTATTTTATTTGAATCATATGATCTTTTCACAAAAGTTAGTACATTATCAAAGTCAACCGTCTCATTGGTCTCGTCTCGGTCCCTATGTATATGTGCATGTCATCGAGAATACACACTTAAAGCCGGAGTGTGACTGTGAGCGTTAATTTATGTATTATTAATTGATCTCCATGGTGAACATATTACGTGCAGAAAAAACATATTTAGCTAAGACCTATTATAAATATGCCCATTTAACTGAATTAATTCTAGATCTATTTCGTGTAAATTTTTCGGTCTGATTGATGATTATTTTAATAATGTGTTCGTTTAAAATAAGCAACTTTCACGAGGTTTTCTTAAATGTGAAATTTCACCATAGATTTCACTCATTTACCACTCGGCTGAAACATAATTGTGATCTAGAAGAAAGTTGTTGAAGGCCGTATGAATTATAAACACGGAACTACGGCTGAATATTCAAGGAGTCTTATTTTCTTTAAGTTTTAACGATAATCATAGGTTCAGATTATACTATCATTGCCAAATTTGTGATTGAACTATCATGAAAGTATTAGTCTTTAGAAGCTGCTTACGGAAACGTGAGCACAAATGGGCTCCAAGTGGATTAAACCCTACTTAAGCCCGGTAGCTCCATCATAATATCCGGTTATCTTTGTAAGATTAATGATAACAAAATCAAAGAAGTTATTTTAGAATTAGCTACATTGCCGTTAACTACAGAGACCAAGACCTGTTGTAGCTCGTATTACAATATAAATATAGTTCATTTTACATTGTTATTGGAATCAAGTCTCCTTACACTATGTTATGGGTAACAGATCGCGGCTCTGCCTCATTCTGAATCGGCAGACTTTCCACACCTTTGAGAACATTATGAATAACTTTCAGGTTTCCATAAAATACTGTTCTTCATCAAAGCAATTGCTGATTTCAAATACGTATATAATTTGAAAATTACGATGCGATTCGAACTCGAGTTAGCCGTGTGGGTGGCTTATATTCGAATCTCTATAATATCCACTGCTTGCTATTATATACAATATTTGGTAATTATCTACATATATTACACCTATTAACTAATACAAAATATAATATTTTGCGTATGAGAAAAATGCACCTCCCAGAGTCAGTTAATTTGTATGAAGGTTCTTATTCTGCGGGGTAAGAAGTCTAAAATATGGCAAATAATTTTAACTTTACTAGAGGAAAATTGAAATTATTTTTTTAACCAATTTTATTTCTGTATAATATTTACAACATTCATTCCCCACAGAATTCCTTTATAAACCTATGCTCAGAAAAACGGATGGGAAACAGCAGAAAATAAGATATGTAATAATAACCTTTACCAATGAAGCCTTACAACTTAACTGAGACAAACAAAATAAATTAACAGTGAAGGAGATTTCGCAACGTCCACCAAAATTTACTCGGAGACCGTATCGAAACACTCTGATCATTTTTCATTGTTACTGAAAATATTAATAGTTATACAACCAGCGAATTTTGATGAATTTCAGACAAAAAACTATCATACCAATGAGTGTGAAGAATGGTAACCAACTGGTTTAAAGACCGATTTGCTGCGCGGTGGAGTTCGAAAAGCGCCACACACGTAACCATTTCAACATATACATATTAACAGACAACTAGCCGTATCGGGTCTTAAAGTGTTGCATGTAGAGCCAAAGCTTACCCTACTCGTTGCAGAGATCGAAACATAGCAGTGCGACCGTTAAGGATTCTGATGGTGACGACGATTGATAGGAGGCAGAGCATTCAACATTCTCTTTCGGGAAGTCAACGCAACATAGTCTAATCTTAATCCGTGAATACCTGCAATATCGTATTCGCCACCTATGGTGCGATACCATGATAATACGATAGGTCGTAAAGTAAAAAGAAACAAAAAACTACTTGTTTCCGTCTCCGATGACACTGAGTTTTTTAGTTACTTCCGTGTCAATGCAGATTTTACAATAATTCTCTTTTTTCTTAGTTTCGTTACGGTGCTCGGTGTTCAATAACGAGTGATGATCGATAGTCGATGAAAAAATACATCAGAAATAAATCGATATCAATAAAAACTTGTTATTGTTTAGTTCTTGTTTTATAATCTATAATTTTTAATATTATATACAGATATATTTAAAATTAAATGAAGTTTGCAAATACATGACAACAAAACAAGAAAATTCTTAATTAAAAAAATTCTTTAAGCACTGAAAATTACCAACAATGGAATCATAAATTGCGAAGAAAAAATAAAACTACTTACAATATAATTACTGCGTTATATGAGTGAAGAGGTCGTTATTTGATGAAGAATGCTAAAGAACCTCCACGAAAGCCTTTAGGTGTTACGTGAAAGTGAAACCTATGCGACGTTGACTAGACTTTTAGAAATATGTCAATGCAATTTTTTCCAACATTCATGAATATATTAATAAAGCGTGGGCTAATTACAGCGGAAGTTTCAAAATAGTTCCAGAATCTATTTGAAGAACACCGCGTGTTGTAAACACGTTTCTTTCCCTCACAAATTATATTAATATTAAAACTTTGGTAATAATGTAATTTAAGATAAGTTACAACAGTTTTAAAATTAATTTCACCATTACAACGTACAATTCCACTGCAAAGCCTAGGTCTTCACCCACAATGAGTAACTTAAGGCCATATTCCGCCACACCGACCAAGTGCGGGTTGGCAAACATAACACACCTTTGAGAATATCACAGAGAACTTATAAATGTGTAGGTTTCCTTACGATGTTTTCCTTCACCGAAGTAAGTGATAGTTATGATTTGTAATACGCAAATATTACCATATGTGCGTGCCGAACATGAACACGAGTTGTCACTAGGTTATCAAGAACTAGATGTATTAATGACGTACATTCTTATAATTACATTGCCGTTGAAACTAAATTGGAAAGACCTATCTCAGATAGCCGCGCTTATGCTAATCGATATAAATCAGTAGTATGCAAAATTCGGAAAATTAATAATTACCAGTGCCGATTCGAATCAAGAAAGAACACAGAAAAATGTCCAAATTACAACAGAATAAAACAAATTGTACGTACAATATAAAATCGAATACATATAGAACCCTTATATTCACATACACAAAAACTAAGATAATGTAATAGGACAATGGTATTAGGGATACAGATCTTATTATGAAAATGACAACATCAAAAGAAACCGTACCACAAACGGACGCAATTCCTTTTTACACGGGTCTGTTGAGATTAACAGTGATAAAGCGATTACCTTCATTGTAAATTATGAGATTGCTATCAGGCGGTATTTCAGAAAAACCACTCAGCGAATTGTTTTAAGAAAAACCAACAACAACAAGCGTCATGTTTCAATTCCGCACATTAACGAATAGGACACAAATATATATATATATATATATATATATGATAATTATACGATAAGACAGGTCAACGATGAATTTGTAATTCATTATCAATTGATTTATTATTTAAATTAAATAGCTGTGGTATTTAAAATTGAATCTCATGTTGAGAGATGGCTGTAGTCCAACTTCTGAACTCCATTGTACAGAACTTTGGAGGTAAGCTGTAAAGACCATACACAAGGAAAAAACATACGATTCACGTCTATATATTATTTCCGGTTTCATTGTAAATTAATAGCATCTTCAGCGAGAAGAATGATCGTTCATCTGCCCCTGGTACCTGGTGAGACAAGTCGACTAAATATACACCAGCTGTGTAATTGAACGATAACAACTTCAAAGGAGACTCCTTTGAGATGATCTCTCAGGATTCCCAAGATTCATATTTTAAAGATTCCACGGGAAACCATTTTGCAGAAGATAAGCGATTGAGGCCCATTTTATTTTTTTATTCGCCAACTCTCCGGCATTTCTTTCGGAGCTGTTCAGGTATTCATTTTGTTTTAAGCGAGTTCACTTATGCGAGACCGTTAAAAGTTGTAGGTACTTCACGTAAAACAGATGGTCTGCCGGTATTGTATTTCTATTTACACACTTGACTGCTTTTGAACGTGATGATATTGTCGGTGCAGTGTGTGAAACATGTTCAACGTTTAATGAAACATAAATTTGGCTGAAGCTATAAGTGCATTTCTACATCACACGTGTATAACAAATAGAGAATCCATACATTACTGAATGTGTTATGAATAGTGTTCTGCAAATATATTTTCACACTAAGATAAAGCGACGCAGCTGATAAGGCGTGAGAAAGTGATTGTTGTATCAGTAACCTAGATAAGCTGTTAACTGTAATAACAAACCTCTTTAAAAGAAATATTAATTGTTTGTTAGATTAAAAAAAAGAAATGAAATCTTCCACATAGCTAATAAAACTTGGTATAAAACTGAAGATTAGATTTAACGATTATAGCCATTGTTAAGATCGGTTGATACTCAAACCTCGGCCAGAGACAGTAAAACCATTGATTAACGTGAAAACTGCGAAATGCTTTCAATTGTAAATGAAATAAATGTAAAAAACTAAAACAATAGATAGATGGATAGTTTTTAAAACACTCGACTTCATCGATTAAATTTCACCTTCGATTTAGCCCACTTAAGTTTTATACACCAGCTTGATTCAATTTGGTTGTTAAATTTGAATCCCACTCAAGTTTAGTTTGTGTAAATGACTCATGAGACTTACCTACGAAGCTGTAATTAATCTATACCAAGAAGTAATTTAATAATAATCAACAATATATAATGATAAAGATAAATGATTCTATAAATGTCAAGTTGGCGCAAATTAAAATTGACACGTCCTTTAATAATGATCATGGAGCAATCGAGAAGACTAATTAGATTCATAGCAATGTTAATGCAAACCTATTCCAAAAAAAGAGTCAAGAAGCGTGACGATCTTGGATGAAAAAACACAACAGATCCTTTGGTTTTTATAACACTGAACACTATTAACCTTGGAAAGTCCAAGCTCAAGCACATACGATTAGTTTTTTTGCACTGTTTACTTTAACACGTTAACGTTGGTGACGTACTATTTCGATAATTGTTTATGATAAACGCGCAAAAAGAGAAGGAGAGACGCGTGCGGCTCAAACCGCCGGCCGTGAGCGACTGGCACCGCGCGTGTGCTGTCAGCGACGTGTCGCTAGAGAAAGCAAGTCTCTTGCGCAGCAAAATATACGATTTCGCTACATTTTTACAGGCATCGCTGTATTTGCTGGATTTCGAATATGAATTATTTCTACATCCTGATCAAAGTCTTTAATGGGAAGCACCTGAAGACAAGGAAAAAGCAGAGATACAACAAACGTTAACTGGGTAACGGATGTTCATTCTCTCTCCATTACAGGACGTTCCGGACATTTCTGCTTTGGATGCCATCTGCTCTTCCTGTCGGCTATTAATCTGCGAAACCTCATAAGTATCAAAACTAACCAATCACCCAACTGTTGGGCCAAAGACGTATGTTTGTGCGTCAACCAATACAAATAGTGAAAAACACCTGTTGCTCGGCAACAATAGGTAGCGTCCAAGGTGATTTAGTCCGGCGAAGGTCAATGGCACAGCAGCAATAATAAAGATTATTATTTTATACGTCATTTCAATGTATAATTTGCTAACTAAAGATTTCGACAATCACGAAACGAGAGATGACTTGAATTTTCTAAAGATGACTTCCGAAGTAACGTTCAAAATTTTTAGAAACAATAATCTGATCAAAATCGCAGGTCGAGGATATTTTCGGCACTACAATTTAAAATCCAATTAATGACGGGTCTTACGGGAACAAATTATATTCTGTTGACATAATTAAACTTGATTTGAGTCTGTGACTGTATCACATCCATCAGTCAAGCTCAAATCAAATATCGAATCTGAGGAAGGCAGTGAAATAGAAAAACGATTTGTTGAGAGATCACAAGACTAATGCGTTAACAAAAAACCACAATTCAGTACATTTGAGAACTAAACCAATAAAGTCACAGATTACGAAGCCTCAATAGTGCATTGTTTGATCGTGAACGAGTAGCGCATGAGCGTGAATAACATCCATCGTCCCTGTGTGTTGAAAGTACTTCACAATTCAATACAGACCAGGACTCGATTCGACATTATAGAAGTAGTTGTAGTCTTGTACTTAAAATTAAAAGTATGTAAAGGCTGCTAATCTGCACTTGGCCAAAGTGGCGGCCTTAAATGTTATAATTATAGGTTGTAATAATGAATGACTCCACTATAGTACGGTAGTAGAAGCAAAAAATTGACGTGCATAAGTGTATTTAAAGAATACCTATATGATTAAATGATTTTGAATTTGAATTTGAATATACTACTATATTGAATGGTGAAAAGATAAGAGGCCAACCTATGTATGTTATGACTACGCAAGCAATTTCGTCCAATGTCCACAAAGTATACCACGAAGGGAAGGTTGTCTTGCACTCAAAAATAAACAAAACTCCTTATACTTCAAATTCCATGTACATTATAAAGTAAATGAGTTAAAGGATCTAGTAGAGTACGTTTATTGATATTTGCACATCGCTTACTAGCAATTTATCGAGCAAGCAACCGGCTAGTGAACGTGCGCAGGCGCAAGGTCGTTGTAGAACCGGTCCACATTTCCAGTGCGATCAGCCACTCCTAATGGCTTAAAGTAATATTCATTGACCAACATGATATGCGTGGAATTGCTTTGTGAGTGTAGATCCGCGAGGAAATATAGAACAGATTCTTCTATGGACGTTGCGTTTAAAAATAAAAATTAATGATCAAAACCTTATTTAATATAATTTGAAAAACTGGACTTTAATTGAATTTGACATGAACTGAGAAAAACAAACACCCATCAACAATAAATTATACTTAGGAAGCGTTCATCGCCCAATAGTTCATGATTAGTACATGTTCGTCACCGTAACAAGAATATGTCACATTATTATGACAGGATCGATGTTTCGTGTATTTTAGCCAACTATTGCCTTCATATATTAAAAAAGATAACCGGGCTACAGATATTTTATCCAAAAGTCCATTTGTATTGACTTATTTTTTCTTTTAATTTATGCACGAGTGAAATGCTTTTGTGATTTTTGTCTATAGTTTCACTGTACAATTATTTGTATATTCAGTATTTTCTAATATTATTAATTAAACAAATTAATTAAACAAATCTAGCATTAAATATACAGTCGAAATTTAATATTTCATTCAGATATTTCCTTGGAGTAAACGCAAGGACCCTTCAGCAAATTAAATTAGTCTAGTAAGTGAACATTCCCTAGCGGCAATCAACCCTAAATCCAGGTGCTATTGGCGGCGTTTGGCATCCATTTCTAACCTTACGTAAGTAAAAATCAATAGAATAGAGTAACAACATATTCACAACACTTTGATGTGGAAAGAAAATCCGACAGCATCTAGATATTGCGTCACATCGGCATGGTTGTCAACTTCTTGCAACATAACGTGATATGATAATAAATATTGTAGAGCATGGGGAGTATATGATCTAGAATGCTCTTTCTTACCTTCAATACTATGATACACTCTCACTTGATCACTATGACCCAATCACTCCATTCAACAATACTTCCACGCATGCTGATAGAGATCCGGGAACATCTTTACTTCTGATTAACGCCTGTCTAGATGTCTCATGGACCCACTGCATGAAAGTCTGCTGGTCACCGATAGAACGTTTGGATCTGTTTATACCTAAATCAGTTATTTGTCACTGCCTGTAGGGTTTCGAATATCTAAACTTTTTTTTTGCAATTTCAACCCGAAATCCGTACGTATAACTAATAAAAGTTTTAGCTCAGTTGGTAGGTAGTTGCCCTGTCTGATGATGGCATGGTAGCTGATTTGATTCCCGTTTGCTTAAAATGTATTGCCGCCTTTGAAAACATTTTAAAGAACTGTTAGGTATAAAAGAAAATGTCGGTCACAAACAAGTAGACTATTAGTATACATGCAACATGTAAGTTAAACTCACATAAGATCGAGTTTACTGAATTTACAGTTACTGGCTAGCAATTATTGTCAGGTAGTTTAAACGTCGCGTCAGTCTGCATACCTGAGTATTTTCCACAAGACGTCAGAGGCGTCTGAAATTTGCCAATTCACTGTTCGCCAACCATTAATCCTCACACTGCGGAACAAAATGAAAAGATAGCCAGTCGTGACAATAGAACAATTACAGGTTGTGATGAAATGCAGTAAACGGCAGATGCAACGTAAGCACACATCATCGCTCGTTTTAAAACAATGTCAATAACATGTCTCTGCTAACGTGTCAACAATCGACGACTCCATAGCCCGGTTGGTAGTGGCACTGCCTGCCGAGCGAGGGTCCCCGGTTCGATTTCAGACCGAGGCAGACATTTATGTGACAGATGAATGTTCGTTCTCGGGTCATGGGTGTTTATAATGGCATATTTGTGTATGTCGTGTGAGTGTGTAAAAGTTTATTCATTTATTAATAATACGCGAAAATAAAAAATGTACGTAACCAGAATCGCGAATTGATTACAACTGTCAATTTATCAATGCTCTTGTAACGAGTGAAGTAACCGCTAATGCTTTTTCGGGGTACGAATATTATCATATTAAGATTGAGAAAGATAAAAATTGTATTTAATGTTTCTATGGAACAACTTATGACTCGACGTCGCTTAACTTTGCGAATTAAATACTTAAGTTTACCAACGGTTTTCGCGTAAAACCAAGAAAGTGACAGTTCGTAAATATATCAGTTTGACGTATTCTAAAATTTATAATATCGTATTTGTATTAAAAAAAATGTAAAAAAAAAATGTTGACAATTAATAAATAATAAAATAAATAAGAACAATCGAAAATACTCCAAACCTTCACGTTAGTATTTTCCACGCTTTATCACCTCAGCTTTGTTTTTCATGACCAAATGACAAACGGTACCGTATTTGGTCATTTTGCTCCGGAAATCTAAATATACCATAAACACTTTGTTGTAAATGTTGTAATTTTTTTTACTTTATGTAAAAAATGTTGACTCAACGGGTTACATCTATATCTCATCAGATATTTCCGCGTCCTGGTTATGAACCAGCAAAACAACCATCCAAATTGTATTTTTGAGTGCATTAAAAATGACGTTCATGTAAACAATTATGTACAGACGCACACCTGTTATATATGAATATTAACATACAAAAATACATGCTTTGAGCAACTAATGAATGTCCTAATTGTAATAATGAATTTATCAATCCATCTACGGCCTTCGCCAGGGTTTGTCATGATATGATCTCAACCTGCTGTAGGCAATTAATCAAATTAATTTATCTATTACCCGGTACTAACTAGTGAAAACAAGATCACCTTCGTGTGGTATTTCTGTCATAAATTTTTTGAGTATAAACCATGAGTCGTTAAATTATTCATACTTAACCGTAATTTCAACATCTCAGGTTGTCTGAAAAAGATCGTTATTAACGACATGAGTGCCAAATTACCGTGTTAAGCGTTTTCCGTTTGTTTATCACACATGGTGTCCCAATAAAATATACGGTGTTCTTCAATTTTAATATTTTTTACTACTGCCTATTTAATGTCTGTGATTTAAGATATATGTACGGATGTTGTCTATATATATTTTATGCAACGACTCTGAGTCCAGTATAAAATAAATGAAAAAGTACATATCGTATGTTACATAATATAATGAATAATAATAATAAATAAATAAACGTTTATCCACTCACACCCCCGCACTGACATTCCATGTATTGTGGACATACACAAATGTGACATTACAAACACCCATGACCCGGGAACAAACATTTATCTGTCACATAAATGTCTGCGCGGGCCTGAAGTCGAACCCGGGACCCCTCGCTCGGCCGGCAGGCGACCAACTGCGTTATGGGGTCGTAATATACATCTATATCCACTATAAATTTCTTAATATACTCGTACATACACAATGATCACGTGCGACGAATGAGCCAATAGTTTTTTTTTAAATTTGAGGCCGTTGTTTCTTAGATAAGGAAGGAGAATTTATTTTTGCATTTTCTCTAATAAGTACCATATATACTAATTAAAAATAATAATTAAACAAAAAAATAATAATGAACTACATTACAATTTATTGTTCCCTCAAATTTCCCAACGTAACGTATAACGTTAGCCTCAAATTTAAATTTCGTTTATCCACAGTCTGATATAGGGACAATTAAATCTATCGCAGTAACAAATTTCACCTTTTTCTGCTCAGTAGATTCGATTAAAATATATACGTCAAACAGAAAAAACTAGCGACTTAACGTATAACAGATCCGTTTGCCGCTTATACGGAACCTTGAAACTTTTCAAGTAACACCAACATGTCAGCCACCAACCATAAATGAAACCTTGATGCACGTACACACGTAGGTAAGGTAATATGAACAATACAGTTCCTAAGTAAGTGGGCTACCGTCACGCACCGGTCTGCGGTTGACCGAATACTACGGTTACTCAGCAGTCGCGGGCAGTGTGCTACTGTAGACTTGACGATCGTGTGGCTCAGTTGCCGCCTGTCGGGCTAATGGTTCCGTGTTCGATTCGTGCGACCGATGAGTGTTTGTTATTATAGGTATGTGTATTGTCCCGGAAAACAAATAGGCAAATGATGATTTTGATTCAGTATTGGATATATTCGGGAAATCATAGTGGTCACAGACTAGGAATTGAACGCGAGACCCTTCGCTTGGTGCGCAGGAACAGTACCGTCCGAGCGACAAGGTCGCAATACTGTCAAAACGTTTATGACTTACATATACGCCGCAAGGAAACCCGGGACCATTCGCTTGCCAAGCAGAGTCTCAACCGGCGGCTATAAGTTTATTTATTTACTACGTATGTAATAACCTACAAACGAGCAGACGAGCCACCTGATGGTAAGCGGTCACCGTCGCCCATGGACAGCAGCAAAACCAAAGGTATCACTGATACGTTATCGGTCAGGAAATGAGAAGGTAAGAAAGAAAGTACTGGCTCTCCAGCCCCCAGCCAGAATACGACCAGTCGTCCAGACAAGCTTCACGGAGAGATAATAATACCAGTAATTAATATTAATAATGATAATATAGTATTTACGCGAAGCCCTACCACCAAGCAGGCTGGGTTATGTCGCCTCTTATGACATTCTGTTCTACCAGCATGGGATTAGGGGAGTATTCTAGGAAGACCCAATCGGGCCAAAAGTCTCCAATAAGGCCAAGTTGCAAGTACAATAAGTGTAACACAGTCAACATCGTATGCAGTACATTCGTTTGTCTGCATCTCATTGAAGAAACACTTCCATACTGAATAGACAATGTATCGTGCACGCGTTCAGTAACGGGCACATGGTGTTGGTAACGATGTCGTGGAGAATCAAGGACGCATCGCATTCTTCCCACTTGACTATCAACATAATAATATTATGTTAATAATATCATTGCAACGGAACTAAAACTGTGCATGGAATAGTTTTTGTTAAGTTGTGTAAGAAGTACCACCCCTTCAAACAATCAGAAATTTTCCAAATCAAATACAAATTACCCGAGGAACTCCTCCGTTTTTCAAGTCGGTTGAAACGCTACTTTGACCCATAATTCATGTTCGTGTCGGTAATAAGTCAAAACGGACAAGTTACACTAAATACAGACACAATCAATGATGTCGCATGCAAATAGCAGATTGAATTCAAAAGTTATCTATATCGAGACTCGTACTGTGAAATCGATAACCTTTTGTGGCGGGCAAATAAATATAAATAATAGCATAAAGTAGAATACAAGGGATTATATATCGAAAGTGCAAAACCTTGGCCCAAATACCGCTGGAGCCTTTATCGTTCGATTTAATCCGGCCAAAACAAATCTAGTCGCGAATAACTGTAGGTGTCTCACACAACTAACTACGTACAAACGGTAACGAAAGGAGTTTGACCTAATTCGTAAGGATTTTAACTTTATCCGGAAGGTTATATAGTTTTGGAATTACAGAATTCCATGTCGATCTTAGGGTTCTGTGAGATTCTGAGGCAAACATTTATGCGACACCGTACGTTTCAGGTCCTAGATTTTTGTCACTTGTGCGCCCACGCCACTCTTGACATAAGTAATTCAAGATTGACTCAATCGTTTCGTGATCGTTGTCAATCATAAATCGTTACTTATCTAATCCAAGAGCATGCAAATGGAGGATAATTAGTAATGTAAGTCTATGTAATCTCTTGAATTGAGATTTTAATGCAACAGGCAATCTCTGCATTGAGTGCCGTCGGTAGGATTCCGCTAAGTGTCCTTGTTAGAAGACGTCCGCGCGGTAATCCTCTTAAATGTTTCAAAGCCTCAGACACTGTCTGTACTATATCTAGACATTGCACGAGGCGGTAATAAAATATCCGGGCACTTTTTCCTTATACTTTCGATTCGAACTTAAACTTATTTGGATTTAAACATTTCGTTATGCTTAATAAGTTTTTATACATTTGAAAAATATTCGCATTTACAATTTTGATGGATAATTGAGTAGTTTGCTTTGATATAAATGAAGAAGTGATTGAATTAGTAAATTCCACCATATTTCTCGGAATCACTATAGACTCACGATTACATTGGA